>JAIPRL010001759.1:3017-73941 GCA_025469235.1 Pemphigus obesinymphae | reverse complement strand
AAAATGGTATTTATAGTTATAAATTGTATGCAAAATCTATATTATAGAAAAAACTATTTCGATTTTTCTTTGTTCTCCAGACATTCTCTCCTTGGCCCGGAATATAGGTAATTAATATGCGTATTTTAAAGTTATAACCACAGAGTATGTACATTATACATAATATAGGTGTATACATATATACGTCCGTGATAAATTTTTACAAATTAGGTCAATAATAACATGGATTAAAAGTTAAATTTATATAAACATCTTAAAAATATTACGGTACTGGTTCAGGGGACGCCTTTTTTTTTGCATTACCTATAGTCCCCCCTGCAAATATATTCCATTTTAACCACTGTCTATATTATAGAAAAACAAAAATATGGATACGTTTTACAAAAGACGAAAATTACAAAATAATAAAACCAATACGTTTTATACTCATATTTTAAGCGTCTATCTTTTATTTCACTAAACAGGTTTTCCGAGTTGTTTTATTTGAATTTTCTGTTAAAATGATACTGAATTTTTATCTACTATATTATAATAATATGATATACACCAATAATAAAAGAATAAATTAAATAAATAATAAAGAAATGTAGAAATGTGCACGCGTCACGAACAAAATAAATACATATAACTTATTCCGTATTGTCCACATGCATGCCGAGCGATTATTTGTATCGCTCCGGCGGCCGCATTATTACCGAATTTCTCCTCCTATGTTTTTATGTTTTGATTGTATAGTTATGACGGGCGATTGTCAATGTCGCCCCAGAGCCGAGCGCTGTTCGTTACTCGATAACCGTGCAAATGAATAATAGGTACCTACCTATTTCAACCGTGCTATCAACTTACATATTAGATTTTTAAACTTCGATTACCTCGTAGTGCTTTCATAACAATAGAAAACAATTTTCGATTTCGATAATAATATTTTGAAAATGCATTACAATGTAAATATAAATAATTGTTAATATTTAAATCAATTTCTAACTTGTTAATAAGTATTTTATTACAATTTTAGAGAGGGGGGCGATCGCCCCGTCACCCATACACACGAGCCGCCACTGATAACAACACATACTTTTTATGTGATATCGTAGAGCCAAGATTGAATATGAATTGAGATACCTACCATTTATGTCCCACAATATGGGGGTAAAGTAAAACATAAAATTAATATTTCATTATTATGTTGCATAATAGGTATATTATTGTATTATTGAATACCTATATTATATTTTTTATTTTGTGGATTTTTCCTTTTGTAAACATTTAATGAAATTGATTTATTTTTTGTGTTAAATTTTGTTAAAAATACTTTAAAAAAAAGAGTATTTAGAATACCATATAAATACTTTATAAGTAGGGTTGGATCTTGAAGGGCGAAAAGGCGCAATTGCCACTGGAACTATTAATGTGGAGTATTTAGTGGGTACATTTTTATGGTGTGCAGAGTTTCGTCGAAAAATCTGAAGCTTTTTTGCTCGTTTATTTTTCGGAGAAGTAAATCATCGGTAATGATTGTCAGTCGTCATTTATTCGTCGTAAACATTAGATTTGTAGTCAAACTACAGAAAATAAGGATGATATATTTTTTTTGGAAAGGAGTGACAATTTCATATTTTACCCTAAGTTAAAGAAATGTTATATCCGGTACATGTTTATAAATATTTAAATACAATACTAGTATTCAATTACATGTAGCTGTATATGTATATGAGACTTATACATATGTAGGAACCTACCTATCTAATTTAAAAGGACAATTTTGAATAAAATATGATTTTATTTCATTCCAATATATTGTATATTTATTGTGTCAGCGTCTCTTTAGAATATGTCACATATGTTGTAGACATATATAATGATATTTTTATATCTACTATATTTACTCGACATTCGTAAAATGTTTGCCTCACCACTCACAACGCCTATCGGCCACCACTACGTCATACTATGTTTGTGTGTATATGGTGTGTACCTACTATAAAATGCGCGCGAAATAGCCGACGGCCCATGCAAAACAAGACGGACGAGATCGCGAAGTATTCGGCGTGTAACCGCGGTATAAAATCCGCTACCACGGGCGGTTTCATAATAATATATACGTATACGAGAGTCGATGAGTCACGGCCCGACTTTAGATCCGGCACTCTGCGGTCGTACGTGAATCACGATATTATTATCATAATATGGGCGGCGGTAAATAAATATTGGGTTACCGGTGTGTTACCGCGGTCCGGGACGGCGACATGTCTGTTATTATGTCGCGGAAATTATCGTCATTCGTCGTATACACCTAACCTATACCATTGTATCGGTGCACGTTGCGGCGACACCCGTGGAGATTGGACCCGCTGTTTAAATGTAAATCGCGTCTCCGTACAAACCCTGCAGCCGCATCGGAGCACGTCCTATACGGATACGTGCATATATATTATTATATACATATATATATATATGTATATATACATTCATATATATATATTACCACAATAATTACAATAATATTTCCAACAATTATTATTGTCGACGTTAATAATAATATACCGTGGAGTTTATATCGCCAGTATACCATATATACTTACTTATAACCGCGTACGTACCATAATAATGCACATAATATAAATTATATTAGACGCGGTTGTCGTTTACGGTTTCCCGAAATGTTGCAGCAGTGCCGAAAACGACGTAGTTAAAACTATATGGCTATATTACAATAATAGCCCAACGGCGCACGACAACGGCGGAATTATATTATAAGAATGTTTCGCGCCGTAGTCGTCCCTCGTCCCTAGAATTTATATCATTTCATGCATCGGACGGCACCGACGGTTTTTACAATAATTTAAAGACTGATGAGTCGAACTGGCTAAACTGGTTTTTACACTTGACCGGACTGTTAATTAAATTGCAATTTAAAGCTTGTCCTATAGATTAGGGCGGTCACGGTAATGTGAGCTTGAGAATTTTTTTATAACCAAAATTTTCAACCGTCATTAAAAAAATATGAAAATGTCGATTTTTATATATTTTTTTCAAAAAATATTTGATTACGATTTATTTACTATACTAAGTTATTAGCGAGTATACCAAGCACTTCTAAGCTTTAGATCAATTACTTTTTATATTATGCTATATTTTGTGATCAATGATTGTTATTACTATTCCTGGAATAATTATTTTAAAGTTGTTTAGAAATTAATGGCATAGAATTAAAATTGAAGTTTAAAATGTCTGTAGTTTTATTATTAAATAACTAAAAGTATTTAATAATAAAAGTACATATACCTACTTTCAAAATTTTCAACTTTTTAAACAACTAGTAGTGAACATATGTCTCATTTATTGCTGGATTGTACTGTTTTTGAGGACCACGTCCCATTATCCCGACAAACGTTAAACGGCACGCTTTTGGAAGTGGGATCTCGTTTTTTGCTTATTCACCGACAATTTTGTTAGAAAAATTGATGAATGGCCTTTTTTTTGCTAGGTTATCAAAAAACCAATTTATGAAATAGTAAACACTTATAACGATATTAACAACAATATAATTTCAACTCTCAAAAGTATTTATATTATATGTTATACACCCGTTTATAAAGGGGTTCTGTATAGACAATTTTTATAAATAAAATGGAAATCCTACAATTTAATTATATTTTAAAAGTAATTTAATAATATAGTCATGTGTCATTACCGTTTTGTATTGTTGTGTTATAATGATGTTTGTTAAAAACCACATTCACGCTCTACAACTACATCTCCATTTGTAACCGCAGAGTACAATATGTTTATTTGAAAGCCTAAAATCCGTGAAATTTTCAAACTAAATAAAAACACGAAAAATATATTTTGACCAAAAAACTCTACTTTCCGGTATAGTACATATTCTCATCATTCATATTTTTTATACATTATTATACTTTGCGATTACTAAGAGAGAAGTTGTTGTTATAGATTATGAACGTAGTTTAATACCTCTAAAATGGGTGTGCCCATTTAAGTAGACATTTAAGTCTAAAGTGAAAATGAAAAAAGTCGCTCGTCCATTTGACCGAACCGTGTATCGACTGTTTAAAGGCTTAGTAGTAACCGTGCGAAAATTTATTTTGGTTTTCGGTCAGTTTATTTTACCGAACCGTGCCTGGACCGTTCAGAGGTTCAATAAATCACTGCACAAAAATATGTTGGAGTTCTCCGGTCGGTTCATTTGACCAAACCGTGCATGGTCTGTTTGTTGGTTCAACAAATAATCATACGATAAATTACTTTGGTTCCCGGTCATTTCATTTTACCGAAATAATTTTTACGGATGGTATTTAAAACTGGTCCATATAGGGAATATGTCATAGATGTATTTTATGTGTAATCTAATATAATTATAAAAGTAGAAAACTCAGTATAATTTTAAAAAAAAATTAGTAAAAAGAAGAGGAAAGTTTCGTTTATTAAAATTTTTTTTCAAAACATGTATAAATATATTATAGACCCATAAGGTATGATCTATTTTCTAGTTTACTAGTATTAATTAACTCTGAATAAATAAAATAATACATTGCAAATTTAAGTTAATTAAATTATAATTAGCTTGATTTAAAAATAAAATGGGATGATTTGAGTTAAAAAGTGAAAAAAGATTAATTGTTAACTGATTTTTAACTTTTTATCTATAGTTATAATTATAATGTCCATCATTCATATTAAATTAAATCTTATATATAAAATACTTATTAATTAATAGAATAATCAAATTTATGTTAAAAAAAAAAACGCCGTGTATTTCTGATAATGCCACTTATTTAATTTACCATATTTTAAGTATTTGATATTGATATATATATATTGTTTTTTTTTCTCTCCACTAAACTTCATCATGTAAAAAGCCGTCTGGCGTTTATTATATATAAATAAAAAAAATAAAAATATGATATTAAAACACATATAGGTACAATGTACATTGTACATTATACTTTTATATTAAGAATAATTGTACTTATTATTATATATACTCATTAATATATATAGGTTTAATATTTGAAATAATATGTAATATTATACGTAAGTCAATTAATCTATTTTCACAATAAGAACGTCATATATTTTTAAGAAAGTTTTTGTTTTTAAATATAAAATAAACCATTTGGAATGGACTATTCAAAATCAAAGCAATAAAAAAAGTCTAAGGCACCAATTAGAATAATAGTATACAGTATTGTGAAATGTATGTACCTCCACATGTTTGTACCAGTGACATAGTCACGACGACATTTTGATGAAACCCCGATTTTAAATCATATCATACATATAAAATTTATATTTATTTATTTTTCAATAAATATATTTTTTTGGCACGAATTTCATATTTTTATACTGATTATATTGTCCATGGACCATATTTTATTTTTTGGACCACAGACAACGATATAATATAAATTTTACAGACTAGACCACCATAGTATTAAATATACTTTAGTCGTATAATATAAAAAATGATCGTCGAACTATCCCAAATGGGCCACGGTCTTAACTATGATCCGGGATCAAATTGAAAATATATTTTAGAAATAGTTTTAAAATGGTGTTTATTATTTTTGCTATTCACAACTCATTAACCAGAGCACTTCGTCCAATTGTTATATATGTCGTATCTACCTTATCTACCCATTTTCTGGTAGAAAGTCGGTAAAAACGTGATTTGATAAAATCGATTATGGTTATTTCTTTAGAACTCTGTAAACATCAATTCTAGAATTTTGAAATTTACACCGAACATGTAATTTAGTATATTATATTCTAAATGAAATGGAAGAAAAAGGGATCGAACTTATTATAGACATAAAATATATTATAGCTAACAGTTATAGGTATACAATTAAGGATAATAAAAACTGTTTTATTAAGTTATAATTCCAAATTATATTATTGTTTTTAACATTAAGTTTCGGGAATTTTCTGTAGTTACCTAATGTAACGAACAGCGATTTACATAACATGTAGTGGCGTTTCACGGCGCAAAACTTACACGTATATATATATAAATCTATGTAAAACCATAAGAATACATAAATTTTTAAAACGAGCCCGTTCACATTAAGTTCCTTAAAATTCCGCTTACCAACAGCTGCGAGCACATCGAAATAAATGAATATAGGACATAAAAAAAAAAAATTAATTAAATTAAACTTGCACAGTTGACCGATTATTTTTTAAACGGTTCATGTTAATAACTTTTACTGAGGTACCTACAGTATATTACTGCAGTATATCATATAATATATATATATATAAATATATTTATAAATATGTATCGATCGGTGGTGTTATTAAGTATGAGAAACAGGTATGCTCCTTCGAATTCCAACGTGACCGAGATATCTAAATTACAATATTTTTTTTATTTAATAATTCGATGAATAATAATATTAGAAAATTGTTTTGGAGACGTAATGCTAGAAAATATAATATTATATTTGAGATTGTGTGTACACCTATCTATATACTATATACGACGACTGCAGTGTGCCAAGTGTACACGTACGAATGATAATTATTATAATACCGTCGCCGTCGGTTTGATATTGAGAAATCCGACGGGTTTTGGGTACGCGAGAACAACTATAATATAGTCGTTATATTTGCATTCGGATAATAATACAATACAGGTATAATACTTATGTAGCGTTCGATTTATCAGCGAAATGGTTCGTGGAAAAATTATTATGCGTATATTGCAACAATTATTTGTCGTATTCTGATATTGTATAAGTACCTATATCGACGGATGCAAGGCAAAATGGCTTAGCGGACATCCTGCAGTTTACACGAAAAAGCATAATAGAGACACGGAGGTACATATAATGGTAAAACCATATATAATAATATAATGGTGAACCGTGTTTGAAATATAAAATTTAATTTTAAATTTAAGGCAGTCCACTACAGAACAAGTCAAATCTGTGTGGACACAATCGGATAATAAATTTGTTATAATATGTAAGTCCGATATTTTTAGAAATTAGCTCAGTGTAGTCTTGCATGACATTAGATGTAGGTATGTTACATTCTGGACAGGGCTGGTGCTGAGAAATATTTATGGAGGGTCGTCAGAGTAATTTTGCCAACTTATTGTTCCGAATAAATAAAAAAACTTACTTCAAAAACAGTAAATAAGCAAAAAAAAAAAAAACAAAAGGCCATTAACTATTTTCTGTTTTGTGCCGACAAAATGCTAAATAATAACTTTTTTTTTGTGCCTACTGGACTTTATTTTGATTTTTGTTCAATTATTTGTTAAGTGAAGGTTCTTTCCCTTAATCCCCCCTTCCCTTCGGCCATAATTCTGGGTGACATTTACGGTTTAAGATATAATGGTTGCCCGACGAGCCATGTTATAAGTCTTATCACATAGCCATTGAAAGTAGTCGTAAGAACAGCTGTTATACTAACTGTTAGCGTTCTCTATCTGTAAAAATAATGTAAAATTATATTGTTAAGGTGGGTTCATAACTCGCTGTATCGTGCCGTTTCGTGTCATATAGCGTGAGGTATAGTTAACAGCTAACCATGTCGTGTTACCTTATAATTGATAATACCAATAACCATTATCACAAAACATTGTCGGAGTTATCAGTTTTATTTTTTCCCGGGTTTCTTTCTTATTTTTCATACTCTATAAAATATATTAAATTACTGTAAACGTTACGTCGTTACATTTTCTTTTGTGTATTTGGTTAATTTTTTAAATATAAACATTGATAACATCGGTATTTAGTAAACAGTATTGACCACACATCATGACTAGAATGTAACCAGACGGCTAAAAGTTGAAATATTTCAGTAGTCGCGGTATCGTTTTAATCGACCCGATTTCAATTTTTAATCGCATTTGAATGAGCCAATCAATAGATAGTATTTCATCCAACACAAAACAACACAGTGAGCTGTGAACCCATCTTTATAATGAAAATCGTAAATCATAGTTCATAAATAGGCCAATATGATAATGTGGACGGTTTTCTGTTCATAAAGTTAAAACTAATGACATTTTTGATTTTAAAACCTGGTGGTCATGCTTCTACAAAAAGAACACTACTTCAGTCGAAACTTCAGATAGAGAAATATTAAAAGAAGATAGAATTACATTTAAAATATCAAAATTCGAATAATTTATTTACACACCTGGAAAAATAGAAAATTCATTTAATAATGAACTAATATCGTCCATTTTTTTTCTAAAGAAAACAAACTTTACTCCCGAGTTACCTACAACCCAAGCCAATCCAGGCGGTTAAATTACTATAAGTAAAAAGAAAATTGAATAAATTGTGGAAAAGTTTTGACCATATGTTATCGAACATAAAGATTTTTATCAAGCGATTTTATCTTGACCAACATCTGATATTCAAAATAACCAAATATTAGATTACGAAGAAGATTAGGGAACCATCTCATTCGTAAGTCATTTTAAGACCATTTTTAAAAGTTTACTAATTTGAAATATTTCTGCATTTCATTTAAAATATGTTTTTTGTATGAAAATATATTGAATTGTTTCATAAATGCTTGTTTTTTTTTTTTTAATTAACAACACCTCAACACATATTATTTGATTAATTTGGAATGAAATTATTGAAACACATGGCATGGTAAGGTATTTTTATTGCAGAAACCCCCTATGTTCAAATAACAAAATATTTTTTCTCCATCTCCCAATCTATTATTTAGCTAAATTAATACTGATATTTAAAATAGTGAGTAGTCTATTATAATTAGTCATTTTTAAGAATTTAACGAAATCGTTTTAGAGCCTTTAAACGGTTTTTATTGATTATGTCAAAAACTGAAAAACAATGGACTTTTGGGAAATGAACACCACCCTTATATTATATTCTTAAAAAATTTTACCTACAGCATGCGAAAATCAATATATGGTTTTATTTTTCTACTCTCTTGAAAACCTTATATCATTTAGGTATTTTTGCCTTGTAACCTCCTATTTTATCCATGTTATATTATTAAATTTTCAAGTATAAATCATAGGCTTTGGAATTTGGAGAAGAGATATTCCCTTAAACAATTTTATTGCTTTATTTTTAGTTTTTTTTCATGTTTATCAATTATTAAAAACTACAATTTGTAAGAAATACAATGACTAAAATGAGATGTTTAAAAATCAAATTTGTAATTTTCTTTTTTTACTTGATTAAATGAACAAACGCTGTTGCCTGTTGGCAATACATCAAAAAGTTTCGTTTCAGGCTGAGGATGTACTGGAAATCGTGACTCATAAGTGTAGAAAAATTGATATCATTGTGTAAAAATAAATAAAGTTTTTTTTAATAATTCTCAACATAAGATATATAAAATATTATATTTAGTGTTTGTCTGTCCCAAACAAATAAGACAGAAAATGCTCACGGGTTTTCATAAAATGAACAGTGTAAATTGCCAAATAGTATATAGACTGCAGACTGCAAGTATACCTCTAGTCTTCTAAAATTGATATTTAATTATTAAAATAATCTATATTTTGTTGCCAGGTCTCGCTGCTATTTTAATAAATATAAAATGCAAAAAAAAGTATTTTAATACTATTTATTTGATACATTATTGTATCCAATTTCATGATATTAACAATACTATATTATCATATTCAAAATACAATTTGTTTTAAAAATATTTTTTAAGTTGCTATTTTGAATTTTTTGGAAGTATTTTGCATAAAATAGTTAAATGCCTACTTGTAATTAAATATTTAAAATAATCAGTGTAATCTAATATTGTCTTTAAAACACTTTAGACATTTTACCTTAAAAATATACTCATGTATTCAAATACATTTCGGTTATTCGTAAAATACATTTTTTCTAGATCTTTGCTAAAAATATATAAATGTTTATATTAAACATTAACACAAGTAGGAGTTTTCGGGCATAGAACTATCTAATAAAAAATACATTCTAGTTCGTACTGTAAAGTAGTCGAATTTCCTAGTAGCTCATTTAAGTGTAAAGGAAAACCGAAACTAAAGATAACTTCTGACAGAATGTGATAGGAAATTTATTATATGTAATTGATACCTACTTTCAAAGTGACAATTTTAGGTTTTTTGTGAATTTTTTTTAGTGCATAGGAAAACTACCTAAAGTAACTAAAGTAAAAATCGTTTTTTATTCCAATGCGACGATTTATAAATTATATTTGCTATCAAGTCTAAAGTAATAATACGCTTTCCTGTCTGAGAATCAATGGAACAAAACCCCGATTTCCACATCTTCCCTGAAACACCATTCCTGATTACTTGATATAATGACGTGCATACCTACTGTATATCGAGTAAAAGAAACAGTTGGCTTGTGACTATACGTATTGAGTTTGCTGTATATCAATAAAATTAGTTAAAAGGCTTATGTAAAACAAGGTAGACCACAAGGGTAAAAGCCACTGAAGTTTTATGTGAAAATATCATAGATGTTTTAGTGTTTAGAAAAAGAATCGACAAATTCATGAAGTTTATTCTATGTGGATTACATAATAAAAACTTTAAATTGGTTCTTTTTAAGTTTGATTTGTAGGAATAGAATACTTCAAATTATGTACAAAATATCACACGTTTTACAATAAACGAGTAATGGATTTATTTATAGTTGTTCAATATAATATAGGTTATACATATAGATAAGTGAATTAAGTGATATAATGAAAGGATTTTCTAAAGTGTTAAATTTGTTTTCTTTTTATACACAAAATAATTAAAACGTTAAGTCTTGAAGAATCGAAAAGAATGAGTGAAGCACATTGTTTGCAATATAATTACTTTTCTGTTACTGAATTTTCAATCGAAATAATGTAATTTCAAAGTAATTATTTTGACTGTAATAACAGAAGGCGTAAAAAATTTACTAAGTTATTTACAGTTTATTATGAGACATTCGTAATCCAATGTTTTGCCTCAAATGGAAATCCTGCAAAAAATATTTTTAACATTGCCAATTGGAAGTTCAAGTATGGAATGGGCTATAAGTGTTTTTAAAAATTAAAAAACGATCTACGTTCAGCTGTGGTTCAAAATTTTACTTAATTGCCTCATATGAAATATGAAGAAGGACTTAATAAAAAATTCATTGATAATTTTTCTAAAGCTAAAGTTTGTATAGGTAAGTTCTTGATTATTCTAACTTTTAAATGTATTTAGAATTAATATTTTACTTTTAAAAATGTTTAAAATTGCAATTATTTTTCAGAATAAAAACTACTGTATACTTTAAGTAAAGACTTGTAATGATTATAAATAGGCCCAATGAAATATATTGATGATAATTAGATGTTTTATTAATTTAATTAGTTATTGTGTTTAAAAAATCGATGTTATTTGATCCATAACACAGAATTTATTGTAATTTATAAAATATAACGAAACTGCTGAGAATGAAATAGTCAAAATCGTTTTTATTTAATATTTATTCTACTAGCACAATCTCTACAAAGTCTACTATGTAGAAATACTTTGAATAAAGTGCAAAGACGAGAAGTTACAATTACGAACGATCCGGCAGTTATTCGTAGCATACTGAACCAGACTAAACCTATGGGTTTGAGGTCCCCCCCACAGAATATACTGACCAGCATTTAACTCATAGATCCGGCACAGTTTCCACCGCTTGTAACTGGACCACATTTAAAAACAATATTGTTTTCATTGGTTTTTCCTCGGGATAACAGTACAATCGTTGTATTACTTGGTAGATTTTATGCGACTTAAACGGATTATAACAAACAATAATGATTTAAAATGTGCGTGTATTCAATATAAAAATTATTGTTGTCGAAAATGCACATTCGTATAATACATTATACACTTTTCATCACGTGCCTTCGTTATAAAATTATCATTGTAAGAGTGAAAGTCACGCCCCGGTACCCCAATGTATAATATTATATTTGTATACACGTAATAATAATAATAATAATAATAATAGTGTGCTATACTGACTTATACAAAACATATAATATAATAATATTCTAAAAGCACTTCTTGTAATAACGTTTGTTTGTTTGATTACGAATATTCGGTTATAGTCTGACTAAAGTAAAGTCCAATATTGGATTAAAATATACAAACAGTTTTAGCATAAAAATGAGGTGAATAAACAACGCCGGATAACATAATATACTATAATATTATAATCATTCTAATGTGTACTACCTATAACGAAAATTAATTTTTTTTTTTTGTTAAGTGATAATAAACAAACATTTTAAAATGGCATTTTTTGGTAATATCTTAGTATCGAGAGGACTCTACCCACACGTTTGTTGTCTGTCTTACATGGACATAACATAGCAAATTTACGTAGGTACCGCATTCTTACTACAGTTTATTTATAATTAATATTAGATTTAATTTACCTATTATCAAATTTGTAGAGGAGAACATAAACTATGTGGTAGCATGTAATTTTTGTGTAAATTTTATTTTTAAAACTAGTTATATGCATACAAAGAAATGCGTTTTTTAACTACTTATACGTTACGGAATAGTTTGTGTTTTCCTCTATAAATTTTATAAATTGTAAATTTACTCTAATAATAACTATAAATAAACTATGGTAAGAATGAGATACGTAGATTTACTATGTTACGCGTATGTAACACAGAGACAACAAACGTGTGTAGGTAGCTTCCTCTTAAACGAAATTAAAGAAAGAACTCGTTCAAATGGTATTCCATTTGTATCGATAACATTCAAGAGATACAAATAATCAATTTGAACTTTCAGAGTTTTCAAAAATTATATAGATTACCAAAAAACACCATTATAATGTTAATAGAAATGTTACGTCCATTAAAAAATAAAATCCAAGCAATGTACTTAAGGTCAAAGTTCAAGTAATTATAATATTTATATATTTTATCTAAAAGCGATCACAAAATATTTGAAATGTTAAAAATTGATTTATTAGATTCTTACAGGTATTCGGTTTGTTACTTTTGGTTCCTACCAATGAGGAATTGGCCAAGACTGCCTTATTCCTTTAAGTCAACCAAGTGTAAGTCACTGTGTACCAAAATTTACTTGGATTTTAAAGATGGATTAAGAATTTTTAAATACATGGATTGTATTTTTCGTACAATTCAATATAGGATTAATACATCAAGTTATTAAGTTTAAAATTAAATAATAATAAGTGGTGGAATTATAAATCATACAATACATAAAGTTGTATACTAGTATATTAATAATAATACACTGCTACTCTACCATTATAGTAATATAGATATCTAATATTTAATATTTATAGGTACTTACGTCGATGTACTTGGATAGTTCGACATATTAGCACTGTAAACATAAATTACTCTAATATTGTAAATTTTTAAGTCACTTTCCATTTCAAGTGGTAGAATGAGATGTTCGCACGTTTTACGAGAAATAATTTTCGAAAATAAATGATTATTGATAATAATGGTAAAATAAGCCATTATTATAATTATAATTATAATACTAATTATAAGAATAGTATTATTTATTTAACAGTTGGCAACACCATATATTTTTACAGTAATAACATGTTATTTGGCAGTGACTAATAAAATTGAACTTTTAATTAGAAAAAATAAAGTCGACTAAATATTAATTTTAGAGAATCTCTGTTGACTTTAAATAAATTGACTAAAAACATATATTGGCTATAATTTAGTTGACTTTAGTTTATATTTACAGAATCCTGGGGTCACCAACAAATAATTTAATGGTTACCAGCACATTACTTAAATGAACAAAGACATTTTTTTAAATATATTCGAAATAATTACTGTGATAATTATTAAATTATGATATGGTATAATATAATGTCATCCGTTATACTTTTTATATATTACTTTATGACTTTGTGCCAATTAGAGAGACAATAAAAAAAGTGTAATATCTGTGAAAATTAAAAAATAAAGCAGTATAATAATATAATAAACTATACACGTTGGGCTAGTGGTGTTCGATATTTTAATACCGATAATAATGAGCGATATACCTATATAAGTTACCGCGATAATATAGCAGTATATTACCGCTAATCGCCGTAAATTAGGAAACTATCGAGAGAGCAATAAATTTAGTATTTACCTATACTTATTTTCAGTTAATGTAGAATTCCATATTAATATTACATGTTCAATATAAAATTTAATATTATAATGCATTTTTATTTAAAGTTTTATTTATTGTAGTTCTAGCTAGTAGTTTTTAATTATTATAGGTAGTAGTTCACATTCTATTTCATATATTTTATTTTAATTGACTATAATATTAAGTAATTATAGTAGTACTTGTTAAAAATATACATCTAATAATGTAGGTAGCACAATATTAAAATTATATCAATTTTCATAAAAAAAAGTGTGGGTACAATAATGGCAAAATATAAAATAATGAAATTCGATATATTTTAGATATACACAAAAAAAAAAGCCCTGATAATTATTATCTACACCGTAGTTCAGTATAATTACAGAAAATATAGTTTAAAATATTATTATTAAACTAAACTAAACTATACCGGTATTTCGATTTATAGGTACCGTTAATGAAATATTTTTAATTTATTATAATTTTTATTAATTTTAATACAAGTCATAAGAACCATTTTAAGTTAACTGTATACGCACAAGGAAACTGCTCACATCGACTTTCAAAAATTGTATTTTCATCATTTATTTATAAAATAGGTTGAGTAACGCTGTTATAATATTTTATAATATTATATTATTATATCGAATATAAATAATACACACGGATTTATGTATTTTTAAAACCAATTCGTGAGTTTTAAAAACAGATATATACTTGGTTGACGAGAAATAATATTATATTATATATTATATATCTTTTGATGCTCTTCCCCGATTAATTTTACCAATTTATTACGAAATTATCGCAATAATAATGCAAGTATAGAAAATCGTATTTTGAGAAGTTACATTATTATAAAATGTATCCAAATAGTATTTATTTCACTGCCTGAGTAATCATAACCGGTAATCGGTGTCGATCAGACCACGTGGAAGATTTTGCGCTCTCTGCGTCATAGGATATAAGTATGTATGTTTTACAAGACGGATATCCGAAAGCCGGATCGGTAGGAATGATAAAACTTATTTTACAGTATCGATATAATACTATTAACAACGTGTTCAGCGATAAAAAAAAAGCTACCTAATACAAAATATTTCAAAAAAGTAATCTAGAATTAAATAATTTAAGTTTATTTCGACCATATATTATATAAAAATATATGTAGAATTTACGTATAGGGAAGAGGCTAATCAAATTTTACTTATATGTATACATTCCAGTGGAATGGGAATTATCTGTTTGAGAATAATAGCATCGTTGGTTAAATCAAATAATCAAAAAATAGGTACATGATTGAAAATTGGAGTGATCGAATGATATTTTGTTGAAAAAATTTAAGATAAAAAATTTAAGAGCTAAAGTAGTTTTCAACCATTAATTCAATACGTTTTTTATAGTTCGTAGTTCGTATTTTTATATTTATATTTTATATATTGTTTATTACCTATATAGTTATGTTTGTGTGTAATAAAATAAAATGTATGGTAAATGAAAAATTTAGCAATATGATGACTATTTTATTGATGAAAAATGAACATCTAGAGCAAAGAAAAATAATTTCTAAATAGGAACACTTGATATTTAAAAAAAAAAAAACTGTAGACAAATTTGCAACCTCTTTTCGACAATAGCACATAATAATAAATTCAAATTTTTATATGCTTCAAAATGTCTAAATATCAATATAAAATCGTAGGTATGTTTTAATTTCGAATTTTAAACTTTATTTTTTTCGACCAAAATCACATTCGATCGTATGTAAGATCATTCGACTTACAACTTAAAATATGACTATATCGCCAACTTTTTTTTACTTACAAAATGCAATTTTGTTGTTGTTTGTTAACAGTATATTATATTTACATAATATAGTCATTAATATTCTTACCGACTTAATGCAATAATTAAATTGAACTTATTTTAATATGATTTTATATAATAATGTTATTTAATAAATTAAATATTAATAAGTTTTAGATATTAGACGTTTTTATTTTATATACAAATATTTATAAACTTATCTTGGAGCGTGAAATTTCGAATCAAGTTCTTATTTATTCTTCTCGCAGCTTCAAAAATTAACGGTCACAAGTTCAGCTGAAGACACTATTTGAATCTGAAATTTTGTTAGTACCTACACTATATCTACATTTTATTTAACAAAACGGCTATTTTTATGTTTAAATTGTCGTTTGTGAACATTGTGACTTTAGTTTAGACACCGTAGTGTCCACGACCAAAATAATACTGATCAGATAAGCGAAATATCAAATTCAACAATAATATTCGGGGGAGGGGACTATGAATAATAGTTTATAGAGCTTTCCCGGAATCGTGCTCAAAGTCAATTCTGCAGGACATATAAAATATGTACTAATGAACGATATAAATATCGTTTTTTAGATAGACAGAGACCACAAAAGTGTGGGTATGGTGTCCGAAATTTTTGTGGTCCCTTTTCCGTTACAGGAAGTCCATCAATCGACAGGTTGACCATCGCGCGGAACCGTTTTACTTTGAACACAACTGTTGGTTGTACACTTCCTCAAAGTTAGTAAGCGTATAAGGTACAATGTACAAATTTCAAAATATCTATAACAATATTGCGCACATTGGACAATTTCAGGATGTTTTGTTTGAATAATATACATACATGATTGTAGTATATATGAAATACAATCGAAATATCGCATTATAATATTGTTGCCGTCCCAAAAAGGAGGCAAACGTTCTACATAATATAAGACGGAATATCCGAGAACACATTTCGGATAAACGCCATATATATAGTGTATTATTTTTTATTACCACACCGGCCTAGTGACATCAATAATTTCGATTATAAATAATGCATTAACCGCCGCCGCCGCCGCCGCCGCCGCCGATCACAGGGCTCCGACACCTGAACACAGTCGATATTATTATTATCGTTATTATCACCTTCGCCGTTGAGCGGTGGCTATTATGACGGATCTTACAAATAGTAAGCCCTGTTCGATATTATGTTAAAACGTCATATCGTATTATAATCCGGTCGAAATGCATACACATTAACCTATATCCATAATAATACCTGCCAACCTGTTGGAATTCATATTTTTATACTCGTTTGCTCCATATCAAATACAAAATATTATACAATATCCCATATTATTATGTATATAACGTTACAACAGCCTGAGGGCTATTTCTCAAATTTAAACAACTATGTATATGAAATTATCCAATCGTCGATAGGACATATATGAGGAATGGTTTAAAGTAAAAATTAGTTTTCCCGGTTTTGCTTCTGGTTCACAAACAACTTCACAAAAATATTAATTAAATTATAGGATTCTGGTTCGAGTTCCAAAGTCAGAACAAGTTTACGAATATAATCTAAGTTAAAACATTAACGAATCAATAAAACTTTGGGTTCCTATAGATAATAATTACAATTTATTAAAGTTTTTAAAATAAATATCATTTTAAGTTCTGGTTTTCAATTTTAGTGCATGAACCGACTCTTCTTCTTAATTAGATTACAGCCCCTGGGTATAACTGACAAAAATGACTACAGATTTAAACAAAAATCGTTTTTCAACTGGACACGATAGTCCTCTTTTTTAAACGAAAAAAATAAATAAACATAGTTTTTGATACATTATTCTGTTAACTACGACCCTTCAAGTCTCATGATTTAATTAATTAACACAGTAGATATACGTATATGGATCAAGGTGCGTTGCAAACCTAAGCATTACTTATAATTATTTATATTCGTCTTATCGTGTATATTTACCGTGTAAATATTTACAAAATTGCAAGTTCGTAGATAATAAAATAATTATTAAAACATTTCAAAAAAGACTATTGGATTCCATTAAAAAAAATATTATTTGGATTGCGTTAAAAAAATAAAATCAGTAGTTTATATATATTTTTTTTTTTGTTGTTGTTGATTTTGTAAATTTTGAATTTATAAAAACAGAAAGCTCTTAAAAAATAACAAAATTCGAGTTTTTATTTTATTAAAATACTTATTTATCATAAAAAAAATACTATGTAAATTCTTGACTTTAATAAAAATAACTTTTATAAAGTTGTTATTATTTAACTAAGAGATATTATGACAACGAGTTTCTTCTTATGACATTTTGTACAAAACAAAATTTTAAATGAATTAATACATAAACATAATATTTTAATATAAAATACAATTGTATATATTGAGTTTCACCTTTTGTGTTTTAGGCCTTTTGATGTATAACTGCGTACACTTTTTGCTGAATTAGTGAGGGACTCATATTTTTCTAAAATTATTTTATAATAAGAGCAGTGATTGAATATGGAATCATACATCAAATTTTAGGAAGCTGATGGACTTAATTGAGTATGAAATGAAATCATGCCGAAAAATAATATCTATCTGTGATTGATAGTGAATTTCAGTAATTGTATACCTACATACTTTTGAGGAATAATGTTTTGGTCCTTAAATTTATGCAAAAATCCTTGAAATATAGATATTTTATTGATTTGCAATTTGTTTGCCAACCTTCGAACAATATACCATTGCCATATTTAACATTAATATACCTACCTATTATTGTTGTCAGTTATATCAGATTTCAATACGTCAAAATTTTTCTAAAGTATTTTATACTTATATTGAAATTATTAAATTTATATTTTTAAAATTAATTATATACGTATTACTTCAGTTATCTCCTAAAGAATTGACCTCGATTAGTTTTTTGAGAATTAATTTGTTTGCGACTAATGATACATCTGTGGTTTTTTTTCTTCCATGTTTGAACAGACAGTGATCGTACATCCTTGAATGTAAAAATTCAAGTAATATTAAATTAAAAGAACAGTCTTTGGCCCTTGCCTTCTTATTCTCTGTTGCAAAGTTCTTTTTACTAGAAAATTAGAAGATTTACAATAAATTATGTCTAATAAAAAGAAAACATACTCAAAATCTTCCTCCTGTCTTACATATTTAAGCATACATTATTAGGAATAGTAGCGTATTTACGGGGGGGGGGGGGTCAGAGGTACTGGACCAACCAACAAATATTGATTTTAAAAACTTAAATAGGTAGGTAACTATAATTAATTTTTGTAGATACAAATTTTTTTAAACAATATAATAACAGGAAATAGAGTTTGGTGACTTTAAAAATTAATAATAATGTCCTAAAAATGAATATAATGACTACATTTAGATTTTGAGCGATGCAAAATATTTTTTCGTTTTTCAATAATTTTTGTTTGTTTTATATTTTTCTTTGAGCAATTTATCCGCCAATAATACTTATCGTCATATAATCTAATTTTTCACGTGTACTCATTTTTTAGCACAAAATTTGATCAGCATGGTACTTTGAACAGCTAATTTATCGATTTTTGAAAAACACAAATTTTAGAAAAATCTATCGAAAAATGACGGAAAAAACTGGTTAGTACAATGGTTATTTCTCGTAAAGCCCAAAATATTGGTTTTAAGTACTTGAAAATTTCACAATGTGTGTATTTTACAAAGTTAAAAAAAAATTAATAAAGGATTTTAATAATGATTAAAATATATACCTACCTATATATATAATTTTTGTATTAAAAATGTTTAAACATACATTTGAGTCTCCAATTAATGTATTTACCATTTAAAATGATTTTACAAATGTGGTTGGATTTTTTGATTAATAATCAAAATTTGATGAACTATAATATTATTATTACTATGCTGTGGTTTTTAGGTACTTTTATCATTTATTCTCAGCTAAGGAATTATCACCTTTAAAATTTAAAGAAAATTTATCACTTAAAACTTAAAAGTATATCAAATTAATGTATTATAATTTATAATATTAGATTTTAAAACTCTCGTAATCTATCGTGTAGTCTGTTTTATGTAAGACTGTTAACTTTATCGTCAGTAATACTTATGCCTTAAATAAAAACCCACATTTACTTTATAGTTTAAGTAACATAAAAAAGTTACAAAATTAGGAATATAAAAATATATAATGTTGAAAAAATACTTTTGACACTCATTTTTATTCCTGCATTTTAATGTCTGTAATGATCACATTTTTCCATGCGATTCAAAACATTTTACACTAATATTCTAAAAATATCAAAACTAAGTGCATTTTAAGATAAAAATTTCGAAAAGTTCAAAATTCAAATGAAATATTTTTAATAATAAGTATTATCATTGATTATATATTATAATATATAATCAATGGTATTATTCACCAATATAGTGCATGGACCCCGATACCTCCCACTTTTACCATCGGTCTAACAACAGTCCTTTGTCTCTCAACTAAACGATTTTGTCCTAAATATGTAGTAAAATATATAAAGGATAGATAAATGATTGGTTTTCAATATATTTGGACCCCCCCCCCATCCAGAAAAAAGTTTAAAATACACCACTGATTAGGATTATATATAGAAATATCATAATAATTGTGTTTATACCATATACGAGTAAATAGATGCATAAAATATGTACCTAATTATTATTATTGATTGACTTGGGCATAATCAGTTTAAAAATTATATTTTAATATTATTCAATAATTATATAATATTGCTGAAAATATAAACAACAACTCCCATCTACTATAATATATATATTGGCTAAATAATGGTTATTTTATGTAAATTTTGTGTTAAAAAATACAAAAGTCGTACGAACTACTGAAATTGTCTAGATGCGTCTATGTGAATATATTCCATGAATACGTAAGTATTATTATAGCATTTTAGATACCATTAACTTATATAATTAATAATTATTATAGATAATGCGACATATAAATAATTTAAATTTATGTATATAGCTATCTGTGTTTGAAGAAAATAAGGTATATAAATATACTACGTTATAGAATAGGTACGAATATTAAATTTTTAATGGTTGTTACATCGAAAATTTAGACAAACAATATTATACTATTAATAATGTGTGTTATTTCATAAAAATAAACAATAAAAATCATACATATTATATTATTTTACAGCAAATATACTGTTAAAACTTTTAACAAAATTATAATAATTAATCCTTTAACATTCATAAGTGTTTTTTATTAAAACAAATTTTATACAATGTATCCACTAATTACAAAAACACTATTAAAATGTATTAATATCTTGAAATTCACAAGTCTTATTCATTACAAAAAAATATGCAGTCTTATTTTATTAAATTTATTATTCTTATTATTATATATATACATATATGCCTCTGTCCAACTGAAACAACTTGCCCTATGTATTTTTTTTTTTTTTTACAAAACACATTTATTTAAAAATTGAATAATAATATTGAAATATACTAATTGGATTTGGAGCGGTATTTAATATTTGACAAAATAATCTCATCTTACATTCTCATTCGTTGTAAAAAATCTGAAAAATTCGAATAAAATTGAATTTTGACGAAAAAAAAACGAAAAACGTAAATAATTGTCGATACCTACTGAAAAATATATTTAATATTATCATAAAATAATTTCAGACAATGATAATAGAATTTGTTTCTTCAGTCACCACAGCGTTACCACAATTATATATATAAAATTCTTTATATAAATATTTTTGAGTATCATTTTTCTTCCAACTTAAAATTAAAAATTAAAACGCATAATTCTTAAAATAAGAAAAAAAAAGACGGCCAGTAGGACTTGAAAGGACTTTGTTTGACCAATAGAACACACTATCGATGGATGCATTGAATTGTAAAGCAATGATAAATCGTTTATTTCTATAAAATATTTTGAGCGATGCTTCAGTAAATATTGTATGACTATATTATTACCTACCGTCAGTTATATTCAGTACAAGAACAAACCAGTAACTGAATATAAACGTAATTAAATGTGACTCACAATTAAACGTATAGTCATATAGATGTATCGATAGAGATGTACATTTTTTAGTTAATATAATCAGTATTATAATAATGAACGCAAATTCTAACAGTCTAAATATATAAAATTTTTACATATATCATGAATTAAAGGTATCTAAGTCCGAAGGGTAGGGGAGTGTTAAGGGAGTCGTAAACACCCCTTACTTAATAAATAATTGAACAAAATGAAGTCCAAAAAAAGTCCAGCAAAAAAGCTATTGTTTAGCATTTAGTCGGCTCAAATCAGAAAATAGTTAATGGCCTTTTTTTTTTTTGTTTATTTACCATTTTTGAAAAAAGTTTTTTTTATTTATTTGGAACAATAAGTCGGCCAAATTACTCTGACGACCCCCCACAAATATTTCTCAGCACCGGCCCTGACGGTATCTATAACTTTGACTATAATTTATAGACCTAATTTCAAGTTAATTTAATACATAAAACTATTACCACTACATCCAACATGCTTAATGTATAAATCGTGTACAAATTAATGTACATTCAAAAATGTCATTGATAACTCATATACAAGTTGAACACGGTTAACTCTAAGCGTTAATACGTCCTGTTGACTGCTCTATAATAGGTACTGTTCCCGTATTTAAAAAAAAAAAAATCAAAATGAGTAAGCATGTAACAATTTTAGCACTCTATCTACTAGACTTTTTGTGTATATACAGAAAAAAATGCACATAATTGTAAAACTAATATATTCCTCGCTTCGCTCAGAATCTAAAATTTAACATTTTTATAAGTTATACATTTAGTAAATAGTATGTATTATGTTTGTATTTTGTAGTATATTTCCATAAATAATATAAATAGTATATTAATTAAAAAACCTAAAGTAGTTTTTATTTTGTAAAATATATTTAATTCAATTTGCTACCTATTTCTATAACCGTTCGACATTAATCATTTATACAATGTGTACCGGTTCCAAATCATATGCGATACCCATACATATGTTCCAAACTGACCAGCCGATGTCATGTAAAAATATACCAACAATTATCTAAACAATTATACACCTGTAAAGAATCCATAAACAAATCCCTTTTACTTTACTTTCCATTTACAATTTAATAAAGTCATAAATAGAGCACATTATTTTTGGAATATCTTACAAGTTACTTAATCTATTGTGGCCGTTTATATTTTATTTTAATATAATTACATTTTTTTATTGAATATTACTCAATAATTAGTAAAAAATAGTCTTCAAAATATTTAAAAAAAATATAAAAATACATTTTTTTGCTAAAAATAATTGCATTTTTTAAAAATAAATTATATAACTTTGTAAATGTAAGGTTCACTATAATTTAAATTGTGTTTTATCTTATTTTACTATAAAATATCTACAATACTTGAAAATATTATAACTCTATCACTAATAAATAATAATTTTTGATTTATACGTTCAGAAATGTGATCTTTGTCTAATGCGTCTAACTTCAATGAGCCAAATTAAGTTTAAGTAATGAAATTCTTCATATAATATAGATATTTTCTACTAGAAAAAAATTCAGTAAAATATAAATTGTGGTCAATCATGAATTTTTAGAAGTATTATGTAATTTACTTTAAAAAATGCAATTTTTTTTAATATTTTGAATTCATTAATTTTGGCTAAATTTTGTATGCTAATAAAGTATTGAAATTGTATTTAAAAAAATTTCCACAATAATTTTAGTATCCTAATTCTAAATATAATGTTCCGTATATACTGCTTTATTGGAAAAATATCGAATTTCAATAAAAATATGAGGGATAGATCCACTCTTTAAAGGTTTTTTTTTCAATTATTTTAGGTATATTTTCATAGCATACTGGAGACCGTGACACACAATTCTACACTTTTGTATATGTATATATTACTATGCTTCATAAATCATATGTCATAAAAGCAGAGAAAAAATGGAATTTTTATTTGAATTTCGTAAAGGGTAAAAAAAAAATTGTAAAAATAAACTAATAAATACCAAAAAATGTCCTTAAACTGAACTAAAAAAAAAAAAAAAAAAAAAAAAAAATGAAAATTCCATGTTTTTTTTTCTATTACTCGACGAATGAATACAAAATATAAAATCCTATAATATAACATCCTAGCTTTACATAATATAGTTATAAAGAGGAAATTTATATAAAATTATACGATAGCATGAAGCAAAATATGGCAAATGCCATTTACCAGGAAAATCGTAGGTAGATAAATTGTTGAACTGTGTACCTGTAAATAGAGAAAGACATTATTGTTGAACCGTACTTATACACAAACTGCACACAACAAACGGAATTGAAAATGATTTCCGAACGATTTCGCATTTTCATTTGCCCTCTTTTAATAATGGCATAAATTTGCTACACATACCTAATGATCTATACCTGAACGAAATACGTTTTAAAAGAGATTTCGTCGTATTGTGCACACGCAAGGTTTATATTACTTGGAGAAGTCCCAAAACATCATAATTTTATATCATTATAGTAGATATTGTGACTGATAAAAATTTTACGTTTTGCCATATACATATTATTGGAAGGGGTCGCAAAATAAACAGGAACAACAGAGAATGGTATTAACTCGAATCGTGTAATTCGTGTTTCGAAAAATACATTTTTCACAACTTTGTATTTATTGCACTAACTACATGTACGTCATATAATATTGTAATATATTGTAATGCATAATGGTGTACTGTATATAAATATATATATATATATATATATATATGTACGCGAAGAATAATAAACTATCGAATTTATATACTCGTTATAGTGTAAAATCTTATGGCAAATGACATATTTTTATGTTTGTCTTCAGTATAATATACAAAATACGAAAATCATATTATATAAGCCGACGTGAGTACGCGTATATTACAGGGATGATGCAAGATTAAATCGATTATATTTTAATCAATTAATCGATTACCTATATAGAATAATTTTATGATAGTTTGAAAAATCGATTACACTTTAATTCGATTAATATCATTCGATTAATTAAAAGAGGACGTGATATCCCATTGTGTTCTTGTGTAAAAACATGTGTACGCAGTATGACAATAATTCGTTTCACAGTGGTTAGAATACCATATTTTTTTCATCAAATAATGGCTATAAAAAAAGTTACATCCGTTTAAAAACCTAAAAAAAAAAAAACATTTTTGAATATCAGATTGTATGCCAAATATTTAGCTTATTGAAAAAACGATCCCTCCAAAATGTTGTCAACTTTTGATTTCATAATAGGTATTTTTGCTCTTAAACCACTAGGAAATGAATAACTTTGCGTAGGCATGTTCTTTAACAAACATTATGCAATTACACAACAATAAAAAATGGTATTGAGACAAGATTATTTTTATATATTTTCAAATTGTTAGATTTTCATTTTTTTTTAATTTCATAAAAATTGCCTGTACAAAACCCCTCAAAAATTGAGTGTATGACATCCTCTTAATCAACTAATCGGTAATCGATATTTTCATTAATCTGTTTTAAAAATAATAATTTAATAAAACAAGATTATAACATTCGTGACTATAAGCGCGATATACGTATATATATATTATTATTATAAGTTTATGGTACGACCACAAAACATAACAGAAGCTGAGTCCGTTTATATTGATTGTTGGATGACAAAATCAATGTAGGTGTAAATAAATATTATTCAAATTAAATAAAACCCGATTTATTGATAAAATCGAGTAAAACGTATAATCGACAATCGATTGTTTGAATTCACAATCGCACAGTCCTTGGCTTGGCCAATTTAAAAATATGCCCATATTTTTATTCTATATATTTATATTTCACAGAAATTACTGTCAAAGCGATTTTAAATGCGCTCTAATGAAGTGATTCTAAAATGAATACTGAAAGTGTATACGCATATAGTATATTCAGTGAGATCACCTGATGATGAAATATATGATATTTTTTTAATAACCACCAAAATCTAAGGTTTTTCGTTATTATATTTATTTCATATTAGTTTAAAATATATAAAACTAAATTCGACATAGTATTTCCTACAGAATACTCGAGCGAATCGATATATCACATATAATTTGTGCTCATTATCGCATTATTTTGACGCTTAAGTGTCTGTCAGCGTATCGCCTGATGTCGCCATAATTAGGAAAGTGATGTGCCACACATCGATTAGTATGAGGACTTTGTACGAAATTGGTAGCTATCGTGAAATATTTATTTTTAAATTTATATTTATATTCTAAGAATAAGGGTAAGAACCACAATTTTTCAATAGAGAATAAAAATGTTGTAATAATTGCAGGATATTATTGGATATAACTTCATTAAGTACCTATACTTAATGAATATACTAGATTATATAGGTACTAAGGTAATATTAATTTTAGAAACATCCATTACTTAAAACTCTAATACTACCCAGTATAAATATAATCAGCGATATGATGCAATTATGACATTTTCAAAATATATTTTCTATCTTAAAAACTTGCATTTTTTAAGTTTATGATATTTCTTGTAAAATCCTCAAACGAATTGACGTGTCGAATTGACGTGATGTAAATTTTCACGAACATTCAAAAGTACTGATATTTTAAACTTCAATTAAATTATTAATGACCATTGAAAATTTTTAAGCTTACATGGCTGATGTGTCATCATTTTTCATTGTGGTGACACTTAAGCGTCAAAATCACACAAAAATGTGCAAGAAATATCACGGTTAATTTTTTTTACATTTACATCAATATCTTGCGAATAAAAATGAAAAAAACCAAAACAAAAAACAAGTTTTGGATAAGTATAAAAAAATTTCAAATATTTTCATCGTTGAACCATCAATATCAATATCTCCTCACTGAATGATTGAATATATGTGTACATTTTCGGTATTCATTTTAGAAACATCCTGTATATTATGTGTGTATATTTACACGTTAATAAACTACGGAAACAGCAATAGAAAGTACTATACGTTATATATTTTATGTGTATTTTAGCATTATCTAAATTGAACTTTTTAGCATAAAATAAAACGATTATTTGTTTTAGATAACCTGCAGTACATTCTCCGAATCCGTAATAGTTAAAAAAAACGTTTATCGCAATTTGTTGTGTACCTGTATTGTGTACAACAGTTGGATAGCAAGCAATGAGCGTATAGGAAGGTATAGGTACGATAAGTATAGTTCTATAGGTGTACACTTATTTTAGGTACTATTGTATTCTTTTTAATTTTCTAGATAGAATATTATATTCCCATAGTGCGTATTTGTTTTAACAAAGTATTCCGTTGAAATCGCGTTAAATAAACATTATCCGTTTTGCATTTTTTTTTTTTTCACAGAAAATAGATAAAAATAAATAGTGTTTTTCAAGAAAAACAAATAGATATTGTAACTTTACAATGTATAAATATACATTTAAAAGTTTCTTTAGTAAAGTAAAAATGTTGACATGACGAAATAAAAACAATGTAATATAATAATATAAGACGGTATGAAATTACACGTGATTGATAATACATTATGATAGATATAATACTGGGGTTGTTTGAAGCCAACTCTTATCAAATCTTTAAGTGACCAAGACTGTGCTAGAACTAGCTAAGACCTGCAAGACTAAGATTTTACGATATAGTAAAACTAAAACCAAAACCAATACCAAGACTTATAACATTTTTTTTTTTTTTTAATTTATAAAAATTAATGAATTAAATATAGGTATTATATAATTTTTGTTATGATAATTTATTATTGGTAGGTATGTACCATCTCACACAAAACGTATAGTTTTCGTAGCGCAATTAACAATGTCCTATATTTTGTATTATTTCCGGAGAAGATTATAGAAAATAAATAAGGAAAAACGGGTTTCCGACAATTTTTCGAATGTCCGTAAAAGTTCGATATTATTGAAAACAGCCAACTATACATATGGGTATATACTTACTATTTTTGTTCATCCCGACCAATATCGTCGACGTTGTGTAATGTCGATCGATTGAGTTTTTCAAAATATGAATGATAAAACGTGATGGATTTTGAATCTATCATTATTTATATATTTGGTAAAAAAATAAAAACAAAACTGCAAGAATGTTGCGTAAAATATCAAAACCAAGGGGCAGATAATGCATAAGTCAACAATAGACACCAAGACCAAATTTGTCTTCCACTGAATCAACAAAACCAAAACTAATATCAAGATTGAGTCACATAACAAAGACCAAGACCAAGACTACCATAGCCTTGACTTTGGTCTTCTTTTGGTCATCGCTATTTATTGGAAAATAATATTTCAATGAATCCCGTCAATTTGCAGTCCTCATCAATATTTTTACCCTAAATATTTTTTCTGATTGTATACGGTACCACTCGATAATGAGTGTACGGAACCATTGGCGTTGTACCCATTTTTTTTTATGAAAACTACCTCTTCTGTCATTTCATGATCTGCCTCCGACCCTTGTATGTGGTACCGATATATTTTGTCAATGATTTCTACATTATTTTAATTAATTAATTATTTAACTTTTGCACACTGGCGGAAAATCATCATACTTACTTATAGAATCCAGTAACAATAGTGTTAGAATAATAGAGATTTTGCATATTTTAATAGCACATATAAATCAAAAGGTTTTCAAAAATAAAAAATAACATATATTATGCATGCAGATGGCATTCAAATACGTGTAAGACGAGAAGAGAACTTTCGCTTATACAAACTGTACTCGAGGTTAAAGTTTTCAGAACGTTCAGTATTCTGTATATATGATAAAATGTCTCGGATGTCCTTAAGCATAATAGCTATTGATGTACCCAAAGTCTAAGGAAATAACTTGTTTTACTAAAAACTTTCCCGAGTTTTCCGGACCGAATCAGCTGATAATATGCGTTTGTATACTATTATGTATTTTATTCCGACATACAATTTCAATAATATAGAAAAGAACATAATCTAAAAAAAAACGTATACTTACCTACATACTCGTATATATAAATAATCACTATTCGGCGAATTGATTATTCTATGATAATTGAAAATTATATAATAATAATAATAATAATAATAATAATAATATAATATGAAGTACATTAGGATCAGTAAAAACTTAAAATATCCGGTTAGAACAGATTATCAATTAGGATGTACAAATAAAATATAAATTGTTGATATAATTCACATGAATGTAAATATATTGAAAAACATTTTTCAGAACATATACTTTTGGGTAAATAAAATTTAAAAATATAAAATTCAGAAACCCAAATAGTTGGGAGAGAAGACCAAGGAAAAGAAGATAAAATTCAGAAACTATCAAAATCGAAATCGTATTTGGAACATTGAAATTATAGGGTGAGCTATTACCAAAATCTGGAAAATTAAGATAAATATTTAATATTGATTCATAACCTTAAATATGACTGCAATAATCTTGATTAATATAAAATATAGATACTATTTCTACATTTTAGAAATTTCCAAAATGTGCTGTTTCCACTTTCCAGTATACATCAAAACGTACTGCAGTATCTATTATCCTATGTTTTTAATATTATACGAGTAGCTTTGCACAAATTGATCCACAACGTTTTATTTATTTTGAAATTTTGTATTTTGTATATGTAATATATTATATGATTCCTATCAGTTGCCTACTAGGGTAAAATATTTACTAAAATTTCTAATCCGTTTTTCAATTTCCGAAAATGATTATTTTCAATAACTTGCCTGTCTTTGAATATTTAACTTTTTTTTATTAAAATGTTTAATCATGATAATAGAATACATTAACATAATAATTCCTGATCAAAATGTAACCTTTGGATCGATCGAATCTTTGAAGTTCGCACCATCAAATAACAGAAGCACGAAATTTTTAATATCATTTAAAATGTAAATAGTGCAATCAAGTTAATGAATAAGCCTATAAGGAATAAGGGATTTTCCCGGCCAGTGAACCATTGTCAATGGACAATGGTGGCCTTCCGTTTTAAACAATACTCAGATTCATTATGATTATTCATTAGATAAATTTAAAACACCCGAGCTTTTTTCACTTTATTTAATTTGGTAATAAATTTAATTCCTATAAATATAAAATATATTAAGTATTGTATAATATTATACGATTTATAAACAAATAGGTAACAATAGATAAGATACTCAGTGGTGGCTCGTGGGCTTTGAAAGTGGGAGGGCGATTAAAAACTATTCATTTTTGAAAAGCATAGAATACAATAATAAGTATGTACCAATTTAAAAGGTATTTATTAAACCAAAATATAAAAAAACATATACATATGTATAAATACGTTTTACGAAAATCGAAAATTACAAAATAATAAAACTTATACGTTTTATACTTAAAATTTCTATCTTTCATTTCACTAAACAGGTCTTCCAAGTTGTTTTATTTCAATTTTCTGTGAATATGATACTGAATTTTTATCTACTATACTATAATAATATAATATACACCAATAATAAAAGAATAAATAATATAGAAATATAGAAATTATAGAAATGTGCACGCGTCACGAACACGATGAATATATTTGTATATACACAGTAACTTATTCCGAATTGTTCCATAGTCGGTAGTCCACATGCATGTCGGGTGACGATTCGTATCGCTTCGGCGGCCACATTATTACCGAATCCCCCCTACTATGTTTTTGTATATTGATCGTATAGTTATGACGGGCGATCGTCAACGTCGCCCCCGCTGTTCGTCACTCCATAGCCTAGCAAATTAATAATAGGTAACCGTGCTATCAACCTGTATATTATATTTTTAAACTCTGATTACCTTATAGATGTTTTCATAACAATAGAAAACAATTTTTACTTTCAATAATAATATTTCTAAAATGCATTACAATGTAAATGAAAATAATTGTTAATATTTAAATCAATATCTAACTTGTTAATAAGTAATTTGCTACAGTTTTAGAGGGCGGCGATCGCCCCGTCGCCTCTACACACGAGCCGCCACTGAAGTTACTTATATTTATATCTATACACGTATGTCATAAAGGATCATTGTATACATTGTAGGGCCGTAACCAGGGGAGCTTCATCTCCCACACCCTGAAATCTCGGATTTATTTGTATTTTTATATTTATGGATATGACCTAATAATACTATGATAACACTTGTCATATTTTGATATTATACTCCATGAAAACGCCACGAATACCTCCGGTCAACTGGATATACACTTATTTTAAATAGACTAAATACAAACCAAAAATTGAATATCTCTCCTCGAAAATGTATCCTGAATACTAATATATAGGTTTATATATTTATCACTATAAAATAGTGATCGGCAATATAAACTTGTTGGTGAGCATCCTTTCAACTTTGAATTAAAAGATCAAAAATTTGCTAATGATTTATCGATAATCACAAAAATAATTGTATTAAATAATATTATAAATATTATAATTTAAACACCTAAAGATTTTTGACTTATAATTTTTATTTCTTATATATGAAAATAAAATTGAGAAAATTAACCTTTGGTAAATACAAAATACGCTACATATATTGTGATTATATGTTTACTGCACTATAGGTACTGAAGTAAAATGCGTTATGTAATTTATATACTAATTTTGCTTTTATATTTTGCTATTCATCCTTTCGGTCACCCAGATAAGCTGTGATCTGCTTATTGTTTTACTGCAGATCTTAAATATATATATACATGTTAAAACACATACTAACAGGTACTTATTTATCTCGATGACATATGTAATGAGCTTTATATGTAAAAAAAAATTACCCAAACTACCTTATCATGAATTTTCTATCTGAAAGATCTTTACCTGAAAACAACAACATGACTCATTCCAGCCGAAAAAAAGAAAATATACATGATAAAATGATCAATTTACGAGAAATTTAGTAGACATTTTTTATGGACAATAATAAGCTATATACATTAATATGTTTAATACTACAGGTTTTTAATTTAAATCTAAAACTGCAAAAAAAAAAAAAACTATCTTTTTTAGCAATATTTTAACCTTCTTATAGCACGATAAGAGGGGAAGTAATCATAACCAAATTACTTTCTCATAGCAATGCAAAATAGTTGGGGGTCCTACATCAAACATTTGAATGTTCAAAAAAAAAAAAGGAATAACCTAATATATATACACAAGTACATGAAAATATGGCTTGTTACAATTATATGTGTAATGATCCTATAGTACTGTGGTCTTTTAAAATTTTTCCCGGTAAGAAAAAATGTCATATCCTCTCTTGATCAAGTATCAATAGTATAGGTACAAGCCTCAACAGCAGACATATGATTAGAACGAATATCCGTTAAATATTTATAATTTTTAAAACCACCCGAATATAATTTACACTAATTTGAATACGCATATATTTGTCAATATTTCGCGAAAAAAAAATTGAATGAAAAAACCATAAATATTTACATAAAACCAACGAAAAATGTTTTGTAAATATAATTAATTTGATGTAGACCGACCGAGTAATACGATACCACTTTTCCTGTTCGTACATATTTATTGTTTTTATTTTTATTCTGCGATTATATTATGTTAATAAGTAATAACGAGTACATTACTATATACTATATTTAATATATTATTATTATTATTTGAATATTTTAAAAACTTTTGGCGGTATTTTTTTTTTTTTTTTTTTGAACATTACTAATAATAAGCTAATGGCAAATATATATTAATACGAATACATAATAACAACAATAATATTATTATTTATACCTATAATGTTGCAGAGTCGTAGTATATCTATTCTCGCTGTTCAATATATATTTTTTTCTTTTGATAATAATTGCAGTTATTATATGCGTACCTACCGCGCGTGTTTCTATGTATAAAACGAACGATTAGTCACTAAACATCTATAATATAATATAATACTACATTATAGTCGTAAATTTAGGATGATTTTTTTTCCTAATACAATATCAAGTTTGGGTAGTAAAAGATAAGAAAAAACAATGTATAAACATAGTGTTTAAATAATGTTATATTGCATATATTTATATTGAATACATTTTATAGGTATATATATATATATATACCTATTAGTTTTGTTCGTTTTGACAATAAGTTTACACTTTTTTACAACAATAGTGTACACCAAAGCGTTCGTTTTGAAATAGTGTGGTATGTGCTAGCTGTTTGTTTTAAAAAAATATGTGCACTCTTTCACACCGACGGTAGAGTAGGCGCGTAATATCGGATTTCCGGTGTATAGGACCTACTCAGGACCGGCGGAAAACGGGATATGGCGACCGCTCTCTTAAAAAAATAAGACTACAAAATTAAATCCATTCGGTACAGAAAAAAGTGATGATTTTTTTTTTTGCACATTTACATTTTCAATAAAGTATTTCGTCGGCCTTTAGTCGTAAAACTATAAATATATATAGGTACAGAAAAAATTTGACTTTTTTTACTTATTAACCTTAATAATAATAATTTGGAATTAGAAGTCAGGAAATTTATTCCAATGACTCTCCCCACAAATGTTTTTAGGGCCATTACTGGCATCTACTATATCATAATATCTGCTTATCATAGCCATGCCTACATGCACGTAATTTGCAGTATATATAGGCACATAAAATAATCATAATAGTTGATTTTTCTACACGAAAAACGTTCGTTTTGAAATACCACACTTGATTAGATTCCTTACACTCGACCACGACCATACATTTTATCATAACGAACCGAGTTATTATATATAGGTCTGTGGGTAGTGGATATACACACAAATTAATGATAATGATCAACGTTCGTTGTCACTATTGTTAATAGGTACACGATACGAGTATATATTATAATAGTAGAATAGGGAGATCAGGTCATAAATATATAAAAAAATAATACCTTTAATTATAAATTATAAATATTACTTTTGTTTACCTGTAAAGATGTTGAAAATAAAAAGACCGGTCAGTAGGGATGAGAGTACTTCGATGTCGGGTAGGGCGTACCAATAGTATATTTAGATACTGAATTTGAAAGCAACGATAAATCATTGCACTCAATAAAAAACAATTCTGAGCGAAGTTCAGACTTATTAAAAAAATTAAATAAATAACAATGACGATTGACGAGTAGATAACGAGCCTTAACTAGATCTTAACTAGACTGGATTTACAATTAAATAACTACTTTACCCCGAAAATCCAACTAGGCTTAAAAGTGTATATATAAAAAAAATAATAATAAAAATGAATATTTTTCAATTTGCCATATATTCTCATTAACTATCCAAATAAAAATTTAATTTTAGCCTACAGATATATACTCCGGTAGCGCTAAGAGCATAACCTGTCGAGTCGACGACGACCGGTTTCCACCCCGCCGACTTGACGGGTAATGCTCTTAGCGCGGCAGGAGTATAATACGTTGTTAAATTACAATAACTCAAAAATCGTACTTTAGTAGCCAAAAAATAAAATATAATATAAAGCACTTAAAAATATCGGCCAATTTCAATCGCTTGAATCTAAAATATATAAGTGATAATGATTTACATATTGTCATATTTATAGACAAGATCTCCGTATCATCGTATTTTTCCTGAAATTTTAATTTTGTAAAGAGATATAACTATATTTAAATTTAAATAATTGAAATAGAGATATTTTTCTTTAAAAAAAAAAACGATTCTGTGGCATAAAGGTTAGGCCTGCAAGGCGCGACTAGACGTCAATGCAACACCAGGTTAATTCGGAAAAAATCACGAAATTTAGTTTCATTATTTTTTAAATATCGATTTAATTATACTTTAAAAACTCTTTCATTGGATTTTTTTTCTTCAGCTCCAAATATCCAAACATAATATTTTCATCTTCTTCTTCGGCCTGTAGAAGCGTTAAAATATTAATATTTTTAAGAAAATTTCCATTTAAAATTATTTGTGAACACAAATTTATGACTACTTTACACTCGAACGGATTTAAAACTTAACTGAACTGAGACGATTGAGTCGTCGGGACATCTCTGTGTCATTTATTACCTACGTTTCTTAACCATATATAGAACAGTGGTCCTCAACTTAGAAAAAATTGCTCCCCCTCTAAGGAGTAATTTAGGTATTTAGTATATAATGCACCGGGGAGAATATAATGTGAGGAAATGACGAAAATTCTATTTAATAATTTATAAATGTTATTTTAAATAGTTATTTTTTCAATGTGTATATATTCAATACACGTCCATTATTTTATAATAATAAAATGTTATTTTATACATATAAAATTATTATTTTTAAATATACTGTTTTTCGGGTTCAAAATGTAAGGGGTGAATGGCCATCTGACTATTGGTAAAAAGGAGGTGTAAAGTATAAAAAGTTATAAAGACCCTTGATATAGAGCTACTTCCATACATAAGTTCTTATAATATACTTTTTCTAATTGCTGTTATAGTCATTTTTCTTGATGGGATAATATTCATTTTCATAATAAATGCTGATATAGCTTATCCAAACCGTTATTTTATCTCTCCTGTGCTTCTTTCATCTGATATTATTAAACTTCCTAAATATTTAAATTTATTTGCTTGAATTAAAAGTTATAGTTGTCTAAATAAATACCAGTCTGAATTGTAGAACTTCTAGCACAAACTAAGATGTTAGTTTTATTCGTATTTGTACGCATAAACGCTTTTGTACTCTTTTTATAGTGATTTTCATTTTTTTAAGTGCTCTCTGGAGATAATTTTCTGTTTCCGCTAGTTATACAATATCGTCTGCAAAGCTATAACCATCATTGCATCTCCAACTTTAATCCCAATATTATTGTTATTAAGTTTTTCCTTTACTTCTGATATACCTTTCTCAATATCACTGTTCAAAAACAATGGCGAAAGTGAGCAAGCTTGCCTCATATATCTTGGTATTCCTCTTCACACTTTACCATTAACTATACTTCCTTATTTATTCTAATATCAATAATTACTTATTACTATTACTATAAATAGCTTAAAATGTTTATATTTAACCAATTTTATAAACTATAATTTATAATTATAAATTTTATATTTAAATATTGTAATCTAAATTAATATCTGAAACATGTTGTGTATAATTTTAAAATATTTAAACGTATATTTTTAAGGCATCATTATTTTTATTACATTTATTTTTTATTTATTACCACTTGCATTTTTTATGTTAAAACTTTATATACTTTATATACTTTATACTTTAGTGTATTAAAATCCTAGACTTAATAATAAACGATAATAAAGTCTACAGGCATCATCAAAACGAATGGCAATTGTGCAACGATAAACCCGAGAAAACCGTCTAATAAAGCTATCTGATGTGATATGCTGAGAGCAAACCAAATTAATTAACTACCTAATGATAATGATTAAAAGAAAAATAATAATAATTTACAATATATCAATTGGTTTTGTAAACAGCTATAGTTGAGGTATTCGGTAAACTTGGTAGTTGAGAAATCTGTGTTTTCCAAATTTTTTGGCTACACTGAAAAATAAATAGGATTTATTGGCATTAGAAAGCTTATAAATTTTGAGACTGGCGACCGCTTTGCCGCTCGATTGTAACAGGGAATATGATAAAATCATGACTTTTAATTCAAGATAAGAATTCTACTAAGTATTCGTTACTTAGTACTTAGTTACTATGTAACGAATACCGAAGTACCGACCCATCACTATATTTTGTATATTATGTATTATTATAATATAATAATATATTATATTAATACTCATTTACTGTTTGTATTAATATTATATATAGATTATGTTCCGTTAAATATTCTTTAGCGTCATCAAGAACCGAATATTCTTTAATTGTTCAGAATAAAATTATGACACACATATTAAGAATATATCACTAAAAAAAATGAATATTAATTTACTACCTATCTGCATTTTATTATCCATAGATTATTTTAATTAATAATATGATTTTAGTAATATTGCATAACTATTAGCTACAAATTAAATGTTCTTAGTTGCGATATTTTTAGACAAGTAATTATTGCATATTTTTATAATATTAATATATATATATTAATTATATTATTAATATAATAACCTAAGTCGATGATTGATTAGATTATAATAAGAATATCTAGTGCTATAGTCGGGTACCTAACAACCTAGGTACTCAGTTGTCCGCTGGATAATAACTGTTATATCTGCATAATAAATTAAGTATATCAATTTGATATAAAATTTGTTAAAACAATTTTATCATTATATCCTTCCAATAATTCATAATTATACATAAATCCAGACATAGGTAGTATTCAAAATATTTTTTAATTTGAATCTCATTTTCAAACAAATTTCATTATTTTTCCGTCAGTGTAAATTGTATTTGTATATGTATAAGTACTTAATATTTTATAGTATAGTTATAATTATCTTATTTAAATATTAATTTTTATTCATGAAATAAATAGTTTGAAAATATTGTATTTATTGATATTATTTTATTATAATACATTTAGTAATTAGTAATATGAGATCTTCTATAGGTATATATTACAAAATCTATTCATACTAATACAATTAAGATTATAAATTATTACAATATTAATAGTAAGTCATTGAGAGTTCAGAGTATAATACTTCTTTATTAATATTATAAAAAAATAAAAATAATTACTCATATTGAACTTTAATATTAAAAGTAGGATATAATCTATAATTATTAATATGTAGGTGTATATTATTATCAATTCTATTATTAGGTACCTATATTAAATATATATTTTTTTAAACGGAAAAAAATGATTAAATATAATTATATTATATTTAGGTACTATTTTTGTTATTGAGTTATCTAGTAAAAAAAAAAAAAGTATTTGAAATACATTTTGAGAAGTATTTCAAATACTTAAGGAATACTATTATTATAAAGTATTCGAATACATATTCTGAATATTATTTTTGGAAGCATTTGGAATATGTATTAATTAAACTCTTTAATTTGTACATGACAATGGGATATTGAAAAAATTACAAATAATATAACTATTTTTAATTGAACAACAATGTAACAATGTTTGTCGGCTATATAATGACGAAAATTCTGTTGATTTGATCGGTATTTTTATCAATATATTTATTTAACCCTCTTGTTGATGTTTGTTTAAAGTTATAAACATATTTTTTAAAAACTGATTTTAACCGGAACCTGAGCCAGAACCCTTTCTTTAATTATTTATTGTAGGTACCAGAATCGAAACCGAAAACTTAAATACCATTTTTATGAACTAAAATAACCTTCATGTTTTAACATCTAACGTACCTACAAAATGTAATAAATATACTACCTATAAAACAAATAGTGTCGGACATAGTGACTTACAACAAATTATAATATAAATCTTACGTATTTGTACATAAGTCTTATCGATATAAATTTGGAACATACGATATTATTTAATCATTTCTATATAGGTATATAATACATTGCGAGTATATTTTTCTCGTATTACATAAATTACCATATAGAATTAATGACGACGAGACCAGTTAGTTGAAACCAATGTCGAAATTGATTATAAAAATTATTATTATACGTGTTCTATGACTAATAATATTGTACTAATCAATTTATCGCGGATTGTGTCGGAAGACGATCCGATGATTCTATTATTTAATTACACAAAAACCAATAAATTAACTTTATATTTATATATATATAGAGAGAGAGAGAAGTAATTAGATAATATGGCACTGGCGCAATATGTTATTATCAATACTTGTTTGAACCTTGCGGCGGGTTTGAGACTTTACAACAATCGATGTTATAGCATGGAATAAATTGTCGTTATCGAGTTATAATCAATTAATTCCAAACGTATAATATAATATATAAATTATTAATTATAAATGCCTACGCTATATAACTATAAGATTGGATGCATTTATACACATAAAACACCTAAATATGTGTTTTTTCTTTTATTTGTAAAAAAAATTACAAACTGGATTTCTATACGTATAGTTATCAGTTGTAACATTATATTCTAATATTACTATTATATTTTATCATAATAACATGAATATTATTAAATCAATAAATATAATATATACTGTTAGTATTATTTTATCAAATATTGTAGATTTTGTTAATGATTTTTAATTAATTAATTAAAATGAACGACCAAATGAACGCGTTCATTTTCTAAAGAAGCTGCAATATGTGATTGTATTTTTTTTAAATACATTCGAACGTAAACGTGTGAACGTGAACGGATTAAATTTTTAAGTGAACATTTGGAACACTGCATTATCTGCAGTGTTATCAAAGTCAAAACAGCATGCTTATTAGATTATATTATTATTATCAATCATGTGTTATATTATATTAATAGTTTGATCATAAAAAACCGTTTTTAACATCCAGTTTTATGTTATTTAATAAATCAGATCATACAACTATTAATATATAGAAAATCCTTTATACAGTACCTATAATGTTATAGATGATTTATTTATATAGGTACTTGTAACAATTATCATGATTTATAAGGATAAATAAAAAAAAAAAGAGATTTTTATATATATCAAACAGTATTTTTTATTAGTACCTTCTTAAATTCATATTATGCGTTTATTAGATAGGAAAGTGTAAGTAATAACTTACTACATATATATATATATATATATATATATATATAGACGTACGTATTAAATGGTGAGTAAATGACACGTGAAAAAAGTAGTGCATGCTCCATTTTTGCCAATAGCAAAATTTTGTAAATAACATCAGAAGTGATACGTGATTTGACATGTTAGATCGGTTAGACTCGCGAGAGATTTTCTGTATGTATAAATGAAAAATTACCCGTATGATTTGTTTATCTCAAATCACGTGTCATATCATGCGTTATATCACGTGTTATATCACGTGTCACGTTACATTATGGTAGACGAGAGGCCTAAGTCGATAACTCTATTGATGATGAATATCCGAAACCACATTCGAAACGTTTATACGGTGGTCGAACTAGTCGAGTGTTTGCATCGTAGTCGTTATTATTAGGTCAACGGGGAATCATTTTTTAGTCCATGACGATATTTCTAGATATCGATCAAACACCCGGTCGATTAACAGTCGAATCACTGTCTATAGTTGTGGATATTTAATTGACAAGAAAGGAAGTAAATCGTAGTAAAAGTATATAAAATAGTTTCTCGGTGGATGGCGTAGTCGAATGCTGGGATCGTAATGGTATAATTACACGGTCAACTTGGACTTGGTTTTATAAGTCGATAATCCAAAATAATACTATACGTAGACTAAACACTCGGGGACTAATCGTCGAGAAACCGTTAAACCGTTTACATCTAGAGCGTATCTATAAAAGACTGGGAAGAAAATATAAGAGGGTACGATGATGGAAATAAGAAGTGGAAAAGAAAAGGAAAATGACTTGCCCGAGGAAACTGACTGGAAGACTCGTTGAACGTTTGAGTAGTACAGTGTATCGGTATATCGGACTTCCTATAGTTGTAGTCGACTCTGTAGTCTTTGTATCGACAAAGAATGTGCCAATCCGTCCTTGCCGGGCTGTGGATATTTACACAGAATAGATAAAAGCAGAAGGGTCACTCCAATGTAAACAAAAAAGTGACGGTCATTTTACCGTTTGTTCATCTTACCTATATTTAGTGTATAACTTATCACTATAGCCGAGAGAAAAAAACTGGCCGCTGGCAAATGTGTTAGCAACAATTCTTTTTCTGATAAAAAGGGGTTCTCAAACTAAGACTGCACGCTAAATGTGCGAGTCGCACGGTCTGTGTACTGCCTGGCCACGCTTTTGTGTACGTCTTTATTATTTCCTTTTTAGGTTCGTTCTGGGTACAAATGGAACCTTTGGCTATTGTAGTTTTATTTTAGGGGAGTTGTGGAACATTATCACGTTTTTAGCATGTATCACTAAAAACTATTTTACGTTATCTTGATGAAAATAAACCGCTAGGGGCGTTCGCATCATCGGCCACTTTTCATTCTCCCGACTATTATAACCAAAACTAATTGTCTATAAAATTCAGTAACCAAATTACATTTGGTTAATCGGAAAAACACGCTTAATATTTTGAATTGATTACCTATAGGTACTGTGTGATTATACTAAATAGATTAAATGAAGATGAACAAACGAGAAGACGGACACCGCAGTTTTACGTGATAAAAGTACCCATCTTTACCGTGTTTTTTTATTAGTAATTGGTATCCGGGGTCTGGTATTTACGTCTTCCGCTCTGCAGCCCTCGAGTTCAGTCGGGACTGACGGCCGTGACTATAGCTGTTCTCCAGGGAGGGTATTTTCCTACCATTTCCTCCGAAGGACCATAGATATATTATACAATCGTTACGTACTTCAAATTAAGCAGGCAAAATAGTAAGGCATCAGAGAGAGGCGATTCAAAATAATAAATAATATTTTAAATTACTATTTACAGTATTATTAATTATAACATTGAATGATAATTTAAACTGATAATCACGAAGTTGTGCGTATAAAAAAAGGTTAATATGAGAAAGTATTACATTATCTATATTATATGTTTTACAAACATAATAATATTCTAGAAATACTGTTTTTCTAGTTACTATAATATGTCACTCGTCCTTTTACTTGTTTCATTTATAATATTGTACCATATCTATTCTAGTCTATTCTATATATATACAATATACAAGAAGAAGTATAGATATCCCGTTTAGTTTAAATACACTGAATTTGTATAAACCGCAAATATAGAATCGCAGAATAATGGATATACATCAGATGTGATAGTGTTTAACTATATATTATAATCATAAATGGATCTACGGAGTGATGTTAATATCAACCCTATTATAAGATAACTTGCGTTTCAATCGTTGAACTACATAACTGTCTATCGTGTTTAGTATAGTAAATATCGAATGAGGTCTTAACTCGAACTACGGGTTATATTACTACTTAGTAACGGTCTTGTTGAAACTCAGGTAAACACATTTTGGTAATGTCACGACAACTGGAATCGGTGTTAGGCAACTAAATGTTTTATATTGACTCGATAATCATCATAGACAAGTATAAATATTTAGAACAATTTATTATTACTACATATACTAATGAACGCTTCTCTCAAAATTTATTCACTATTGAGTATTGATTTTAAAATTATGTTTTTCTTCTTCTTCTGAAAACAACTTTCGAGTAGAAGGATTCTAAGGGTAAAGACCTTGTTTTTTTAATTACTTTTAAATTGGTATTTTCCAGAAGTCATTTTTGGATTTTCCCAGTAATTTTCTTAAATGTAAAGAAAAACTAACTTTTATAATAATATTATTTAAAATTGGAGTTTTTCAGTTATGTGTCACATTAAGCTCTACTCAAAATCGTTTTATAGAATGCAATGCAACTATTGGTGCTCACCCCCTATTCAACACCTAATTTTTTTTATTATTAGTATTTATTTAATATATACACAGTATATTTGAATTGTTCGTAACTCGCTTTTCTCAAATTTTCTAATAATACGATATATTTGGTGGAAATATCTTTATTAATTTGTTAAAAATATTACTTTGTTTATTCGCATTGTATTTTAATTATAATCATAAAAAAAAATTATTAAATAATATAACACATCGTACGTTTATTGTCCGTGAACATAAGCTCTAAATTAATAATTTAGACTATAATGTTAACTCTGAAAATTTAAACGAGTAACTATTTAATTTAGAGACATACATTATAATTAATAATACGAGTATATTGTTACTCGAGGAAGTCACAATTAATGTATTTTTAGTAATTCTTACAAGTATATATAGTATTTATTAATTATTATAATGTAAATGATGGATTACAGTAAATAGGATAAATGTCGATCCTAAATATCATCTTCTCCCTAAACTTAATCTAACCTAATAAAAAGAGTTAAAAGGAAGAAAGGTTGTTGATCGCTATTTCTATTTTTCTATTTATTAATATATATATATAATATATATATATATCAGATTTCAGGTTACATGAAATCATTATAAATAATATTTCGTTAGAATTGTTAAACTTAAATGCCATATTACAGACATGTACGTCAATTTAGTTGCCTATACAACAATACATATTATAATGTATGGCTTATTTGATCGTATTATGATAACATTATCATTGTTTATAATCGTTAAAATTATATAGACATATAAAATATTTATTTGTGAATTTGTTTTGCGGTTGTATGCATTGTACAAAAAAATGTTTTTTTTTTGTCCGTAAATACTTTTTGTGTAGAAAAAATGTAGGTATATTTAATATTTATTAAATTTAAATAATTTTCGAAGTAATTTTATAATATTATTTTGAAAAAACTCGTTTAATTTTGACAATTCAGTTATTTTTATACCTAAAAAATGTATAAAGAATTTTATTCAATATTGAGTCATTGTTTTGTCGTGCTTGCCTATGCTCAAGATTCCCTATAAAAATTTATATAATTTATATTATATAATATATATAATTATATATATTTATATTATTTAATTTTAGATTTTTTTTGATGTAAACTTGAAGTTCTTATTCACTACATTTTTATAAAAATTGCAAATAGAAATCAAAATGTTAAGGGGTCCCAATACCACCATATTTTTCCGGCACAATACGTACTCCAATGACAATTTTGAAATCGTATATAAATTTTCATTACTTACTCGAGGAAACGATAAAGCCACATTTTTTATTTTCAATATTTTAAACTATGATTAAAACTATTTTAAGTTATCAAAATTTTTAACATTTTAATACAAACATAAATAACTAATTAAACCAAATAATTTTTAAAAGGTGCTTCGGTCATTTTTTTGTAAATGTTATGAGAAATCCGAATATTTTTTCAAAATTAAAATTGATGTACCTACTCATTGCGAAGTTTCGATTAAATTCAAATCGTCTATTTGAGTATTTTGATTGAAAAATATACATTTTTTCGTCGTTTTAAAATAGATAGCTGACATGTCAGTAATCGCTCTCCCCATTCTTTTGATACGAGTTACTAACACTAATGATTACGTACACCTCATACAAACACATAATCGTACTAACAATGTAAAATAAATTGCCTAAATAATACTCCTTAGAATCATAAATGAGTGGAGTGACCTCACAAGACAAAATAAGAAAATAGTATTTAAGAGAATTATGAGGTAGTATATAAATGGGTTCAATATTAAATAAAATGAATGATAATAAATTGAGATAGCTTGAGAATGTTTTAAACAAGGAAGAAACAGAAATAAGATTACTAGGGGGAATTGAATATTGTGCTGAAGGAAAGAAAAAAAGAGAAAGAACAAAAATAGATGGAGGGATTTAATAGAGTGATATGAGGTTAACAGGTGCAAGTGAAGAGGATGTGGGAGGTCGAGTTATGTGGAAGTAGAGGACATGAGTGGTTGACCCCAAGTTGAAGGAGAAGAAATAAAATATCTTCTATTAATAATTGCTTACTGTATAATATCAAAAGACAAAAAATTCTCAAAAAGCTTGACTTAAATTTTTTTTAAACTATTAAATTTGTAAATTATACAAGGATTTTACGAATTTTGAATTTTACTTGATACTATTAATTTTAAAATATGATTAATTATTCGGTTAATATATATATATTTAAAAAGTTTAGTATAAAGAATATTATAATATTTTCATTTATTGATATATATTTTAAATAGTTAAATACCATTTTGTATGCCTCTAGAATATGTATGCGTACAGTTCTTGAAAGAACCATCTAAATCACGTATTTTACATGCAATATTGTATATGAGGAGGATTTGGGGGGTTGACACTAGTTACGAAATATCTTCAGATTGTATTTTTCCGATAATGTTATTATCGATATAAAACGATATTTAAAAAATTATAAATATACAGGTATTGGTAAAATTTAAAAATCGGTCCAATCACATGGCCTTGTTTCCATGTATTTTTTACATTTTTAACTTGACAATTTATCGGATACACTGAACTGCGTTCAATTCTTCAGAATAAATTATTCGAATGCGATGATTTACGCAATGACAACGTAGTGAAACGAGACGAGTGTTCATCGACACTCAATCTCTGCGCGTATCAAATAATATTTTTATTTTATTAATATTCGAATTTAATATTTAAACGATGTAATCTAATTTTGAAATATCAAACGTTATGCAAATTGATTATGTCAGACGAAAAAAAAAACCAATTAAAATATCGTAAATTACGGATATTATTAAATATATAACTGTGCTCGTGGGCCTTTGACCTTTAAATAGATAGTTAAATAAATCAAATACTGTATATTTAGAGATTTATTGACGATTTTAAACGTATAGGTACCTACTATTATCGAAAAAAAAAATACGTTACGTACGACTTCGTAGATAATTCGAGATAATGTTAACAAAAGTCGTGGACGGTGTATCCGATATTTAATATAATTTGATCATTTATCACAGTATGTTATGCTGTGATGATAATAAAAAAAATTCATAAAAGATAAGGTAGTCAGTATGACTGTTGCAAAACAAAACAAAAAAGGGGAGAGTAGAGGGGAGGTAGGTTTATGGAGAGGGGGTATAGGTTATATTAGGTCAAAGAGGGTAGGTGAACGGTATGTGTTAGGTTACGTAGTGGATGCGGCGGCTTATCTACGTGTATAATGAAGGATCAACCACTACCGCTTGCTCCTCCATTACACAGGAAGGCCTATGATTTAGAACTCTTTTTTTTATATTACTCGTAATAACTATTTATTTATTATTTTGTCATTTCTAAAACACTACATAGGTACTTACAAACACCGTATAGTTTTCCTTTATACTTTAGCGAACTATTGGAAAAATCGAAAAGTTACCTCACAAAAGTACCAACTGGATTCAATTTGCTATCTTTAACATAATATATACAAACTCCAAAACTCCTACACGGCTCCTTCCGATCGAAAAGTTGTTCACAGAAGAAAAAAATGAACATCATTGTAAAATTAATAGATTTTTCACTCCACTCAGAATATAATATAAGGTATCATAATTAAAAAAACGAATATTCAAATTTCCGCTAAAAATTAAAATCCGTCAAACCCAAGTCACACAGTTTTGTCAGTTTTAATCTTAAAATACTGCAAAGTAATACCGGCGACCTCATGGTAGATACGAGGTAGTCTTGTCATTTGCACCTCATACATAGATATATAAAAGTCACCTAATTACTATAATTTAAATTTTCCTATACTTATAGCTCCTTGGAACATGCTTAACTCCAACCCCCTAAGAGTTAGAAATAATAATAATAAAAATTATTATACCGATATTGACGTCTGATATCATAATTTAGTTTACAGAATATACTGAATTTAAAGTAGATGTTAAATTATTACAAGAACATTTATATTTCATTATATAAAATGTCTAAAGGATCTATAATAAAACTACAAAAGTACGCACGTACCGATGACAGGATCATACTCCAAAAATAATGTAGACATGCACATGCATCTACAAAGTTTAATTACACTTACGCAACAACATATTTTGTGGTTTTACCGTAAACACCATTTTGGAGAAAAATATTTTCTCTGGCTGTAATCGTAATTAATAAACCAAAGTTTTACACAATATTATAAACAAAATTTTTTGTATTCTGACCTTGTCCTTTTTTTTTCAAATAAAAAATCTTGAAAAAGTAATTGAATTTGTTGTAAAAACCATTTTTTAGGTGATTTTTACAGATAGCATAACATAAATTATACTTGGGATATTTGAAAAAAAGGCAACGGTAGAACACAAAATAATATTGTCTACAATATTATAAAAAAATTTAGTTTCTTAATTACATCCACAAACTATAAGAAAACAATTATTTTAAAATAGTTTTGTTAACGTGATTACACGATAATAAAAACTGATAGTCATGAAACTATTATAAATTGTTAAAATGTACTTTTTTCCGACATTTTAACTGTAAAGAGAAATATATCTATTTTAATTATTGGAATTTAAAAATAGATATATTTCTCATTACAATTGAATTTTTAAAAAATGACTATGCTACGGCATATATAACGACCTTATCTACAAATTTGGTAATAGGAAAATTTACTCTAATATTGGATTTGATAAAGTTGTAATAAGAATTCCGAACGTATAATTCCTATATATTGTTTGCATTTGGTTAGGCAGAAAAAGCAAATGCAGGTGTAGCATCATCTAAATACTTTTACTAAAATTATTAGATATTTGTTTTTCTTAAAACATCTTAAAAATTTCCCATACAGAACCCTTTAAAAATTACATTTGTGGCGTTCTTTTGTACCTATGTAAGATTATTGATGTTAAGAACTCAGATTTTTGAGGTTAGGTTATGCTAGCATCCACAAGTTGAAATATATACTAAGCCGGTATCAAAATTTGTGATATAATTTGCACAAATTTGTAATCACACTTCGAAAATTTGTACACCCCTACAAAACATGTAAAGTCGAGTTTTTCGTTTTAGATGACGGTGTTCCAGCACGTGGACTTAAAATCGGATTTTCATTCTAAGGAATTAAGTTACAATAAATTCCAAATTTGTGGTTACAAAAATAGTTACGGATACATGGTTACAAATAATTATTAATTAAGGTACAACTTTTATACAATATTTTCATATTAATTTAAATAAATAAATAATTTATTTATTTTTATTTTAATGTTTAATCAACTTTATTGGTTTTTAATGAATATATAATGGTTAAGTGTAAGAATAGTGTAGAGAAAGTAACAAGGCATAGTAAGTTTTAACTGTGATTAACACTATTTATTGTATCAACTTTGATTAAAAATTAATTAAGTTTATATTGTGCTTATGGGCCTCCTACTTACTTAAAATAGTAACTTTGTAACCTCTCAGTCCGGCACTATAGGTGCTTACTTATTATCAACTATACACCTTAAAGACACATATAAGTTATAACGCATAATTTAATTGAATATTTGGGTCTATATGATAGGTAGATCCTAAATTTAATTCAAACAAATGAAAAAAATTATAATAAATATTTAATAATAAAAGTTATAATGATGAGAAAATATATTGCGATTTCGAATATTGGATAAAAAAAAGTCTCAAAAATATGAGGTCGGTGGAGTGGGATTCGAGCCGTTCAATATCGCTTCGACTAAGCTACACAATCGATGGGGAAGCCATAAATACATTGAACTTCAAAATTTTGAACGTCTAAGTATTGAACAAAAAAATATTAACCGGAAAAATCTTAAACAAAAAATTTAGTCTTACCTAACCGTATTTAATTTAAGCTGTTACACTTACTCGTTACTTACTGTGTTTCGCAGTAAATCGGAGGATATTTTCGATTGAAGTGAAGCGGATCCAAAACCAAATTTCAGTACGGGAATTGAGGCTTTAGACAAAGATTAAAAAATTAATCACTGGGATAATCGTTACGCTGGCATCCGAACCGAAAAATATGATTTTGCATGGTTTAGAGGGGTGTAGAAATTTTCGGAGTGTGATTACAACTTTGTACAAATTATATAACAAAAAAATTTCCAAAGGTTTAAATGAATTTAAAAATGTATAAAACACCTATATAGGTACACTCAATTGATTAACATTTTAGTTAACCTTAATAATTAATTATATTAATTCACAAAATAAATAAAAATATTGGTAGGTATTTCTTATTTAATTATAAAATGTAAAATCACTAAACATAATAATATATCCGATACCGGTTACACGTGGTGCAACTCCAGAACTCTTTTTTTCTTTTGTAAAACGTTGATCAAAATACTGATGATATATGTCATATTATTTACCAAGTACCAAGTTAAGATTTATTCATTTTAGATAATAGATTCCGAGCGAAGCAAACCGAATGTATAATAAATAAATCTCATTTCCGTTGGTCCGTTAATTTTTATATTTCGAATATATATATTTTTTTTTTCGTAAGTTTGTTGTTTGTATTTATATCATTTAGTTCAATTTACGAGTTCAGCCACTAGATTATAGGAACCGATTATTTACCTGCAGGTCTACAACAACTGGACGTGATCTGGATTATTATAATATGAACGGGGGACTAAATCCCGAAAAGTCAGTCAACGATGATAATAATAATGTATTATTACGATCGGCGTATCACGGGGTACCATTTTCACGGTTCGATTGGTCTATATATAGTTATTTCGATAAAATATATCGTTATTGTTTTAAATTTTTCATTTAACATAATACACCAATATACATTATAATCAAGCATAATTTATATTATTATCTATTTAACACCATAATATAGAAATCGCGGTCGATTATAATAATGCCAAATCTAAATAAGTATATAATATACAGTCGAATTTCTGTGTGGTTATATACGAGTATAGGTATATATTGTTATTTTATAATATATGTAGCTTAATCCGTTTATAGAGCGTTTTATTTTTCTCGATACTTTGTTTTTTTTTTTTCAATAAAATTAATGTGATCTAGTACTGTGTTTTAACGTTTTGTTTTTTGTGGGTTTTTTATTCAGAGATAACGACAATTTACCGAAAAAAAAAAAAACAATATTATATTGTGCTGAATTTAGCATTTTACTTAAACGAATTTAATTATTATTTTATCAACGCACACAGTGAACTAATCTTTGACGATTTGTAATAATTTACGTTTTTTTTTTTTTTTTTTAGAAATACAATTATATTAATGTAAATATATTGGATTTTTTTTATACCTATTCAAATTTATAATATCACCGAGTATCTACACCAAGACACTGTTAGATTTGGTCAGTAAAATATATATTTATACACTTACAATAATAATTGAACTTAAGAAAATAAGTCAGCAAAACGTATTGTTCAATGAAAAACTTGCATTACCATTTAGCATTTCATAATTTATTGACTATTAAAAATATCTTACAAATAGGTAAGTACTAAACAAAAAAAAACCTGATAGATAACCTTATCTGCAACATTAACTATATATGTATAGGTATATTATATATAGTGCACTGCCATTTTCGAAGTATTCATTTTTTTCAAGATTGATGGTTATTTAAAAGAAAAATTATTTTTTTCTTGCCTACCTACTAGAACTGTTGTCTTGAGAATGTCACACCAAACACCAATGATTATAAATAGCAAAAACTATTCATAAAAAACAAATCGAAAGGTATAAGTAATTATGTATTTAAGAATTAAATCACCTATTATAAAATTTAAAGAGAACAACATTTAAACGACATTTTATCAGTGTTATCTGAAATATTAATTGCAAAAAAAGTTAAGTACCTACAGCAAAATAAAAAGCATTTAATAAAATAAATATAGGTATATTAATATTATTACATTTATTTTTATTTTTATGGGAATATTACATTTTTTGAATTGTTTAATGTTTTAATTTTTTAATTTAAAATATATTTCCAATAATGAACTGAATATTTGGAAAATTGTAAAATCCCTATTATGTTGTCTCTGAAAAATGCGTTATATAAAAATATAAATAAAAATAATGCTGACATTCGTGACCTACATAAGTATGGATTATTTTTTTAATGTATTTAAATATTTTCCGATTATTAGATTTTCGACTGTTTTAAATATTTTCTTTAAAATTGCCTACACACACACACACACACATATACATATATATGTATACTCGTATATATATATATATAGAACCACTTAAAAACTTGTGCGCTGACTCGTGAAAACTATACTATACCCATTGAAAACGTTATTAAATTGTGATTCATGGCACTTCTCAAACGTTTTTTTTTATTTAATGTAATTGCTTTTTTATATTTGACATAAAGCAAATTTTTGAATCTTTAATCCACTCTTAAGTCTTCTTACAATACAAAAGAAAAAAAGAAAAACAGATGTATCATAAACTACCATTTGTGGAGGAATTTCTAAAAAATTGTTTATTTTTGACAATATATTACATATATTTTTGCACATTTTTACTATACTACGCTGAATATATTTATTTTTATTTTAAGAGGAGTGAGAAATCATATTAGTTAAACAATAATGTTTTTAATAATATCATTTATTTTCTCTATTTAGCAACTTTTTGACTGAAAAGAGTCGAATAGAGTTTTGTAGTAAAGGGGCACTCTTAATATAGTAAATTCGTTCTAATTGGTACTAGAGTTTGAAGAGGTCATTTTTCGATTTTTTTTTTCTGCAGTAGTTTCCTTAAGCATATAGAAAAACTACCATTTATAACGAAAATATTTTATAAATGTAAGATAAAAAAATAATAAAATTTTCATAGTTACCTATTTTTTTCATAAATAATTGAATGTAATGATTACTTTCAAAGTCAATATACCCACTTACCGTATCCTACACGATAAACGAAGTGCTTTCACTTCTACTGATACCCGACGAGCAGAATGGGTACATAGTTTTTTTACATTATTTGGCTGAGTATGAGTTCTGTCCCCCTCAAAATAAAGATTTATACCAATACGCCGTCCCTTACTTTTTCATGTGAAAATTGCATATTTGTATACAAGTGCGTTCATCTTGGACACTAGATTTATAATTTTTGTATCAATATATCAAATTTTATAGAAAATATTAAGTCATTTCTAATGATGGCACTGTAATTTACACAAAGTGATTCGTTATCATTTTATATTAATATATATTATTATTAATATTATATTTTTATCAAATAATTTTCGAAAATGGTTATAAAATAAATTAAATCAGTTAGATAATTAACAACATTCGTTTTATTCATATTATTCGGATTATCCGAATAAAATGTATTTCAATATCCGGTTTCGGATATCCGGATTATCTTGAATCCGGATATATCTGACATCACAGTATATACATTTTTTTTGGGCAGACCGGATTAGTATAGTATACCTTTTTCTTTTGCCGGGACGGAATTAGTATAAAAAAAGGTCGTTTGGGCGGAACTCGTATGCAGCTTATTATATATACTTATATATAATGGATAATTTGTAAATTATCTATATAATTTCATAATAGGAATAATAATAATTAACAACAATATTCTACCATATTTCTTATTATTATTTTAATAATCGATTTTATATAAGCCATATTTTTCAACAAAGTTTGGATTATTTAAAAATAAAGTTACATTATCTCGAAAACCAGTAAACTCGATTTTTTTTTTGCCACAATTATTTGTTATTTTGGTAACGCTGATATATTTTTATTTTATAATAATGATAAAAAAAGTCATGAAAAGGAAAATTGGTTAAGAAAACAGTTTACTCGTGTACATTTTCCTTGATACGTTTGGTAACCAATTTTTAAGTTCGTAATTTATTCTTTTTTCACAATATAAATATAATAATTAATTTTAAGCGATTCTTTTATAATAAACCTATTATCTGCAATGTGTGTATTTTATTTGCATTTTTAAAGCACAAATAGTGTGGATTGAATATTAAAATTCCACGGACGCATTTCGCACGTTGGGTAGGATATAATATAGATGTTGGAAGCGAGTAATCGTCACTTCGGTCCTCGGATAGAATAATGTATTATTATTATTATTATTATTATTATTATTATTATTGAATTCCAAAGTAATTATTTATTTCTACAAAAACGATTTTTACCGGAGCTACAGTGTAATACATAATTAAAAATACGCCTCCATCAAGTAATTTGTATGCGCATCAGAGTCACAAACATGGCGCTGATTATGGAATATAAGTTATATGTTAGGTTTAGATGCAATATACGTATACATACGTCATACTACAGCATATTACAATATAGTGTTTTCATTAGGTTTAAGGAAACAAAATCAGAAAATGTCATCTTTAAATTAATTTTCCATTAAAAATCTCTTTGCCTAACTCATCGACTTGCTACTCGACTCCTTCTATACCCGAAAAGTTGTTTTGATAAATTCACGTATTTTTGAGTGAACTTTAAACAGATATTTATCGAGGTAGACGTTCGTATTATAATTATTTATTTATGTTTGACAGATTAAATCATGTTTTAGTTAAATTGTACGAACTGTGCCGTTCAATCGGACTTTCAAAATTTACATTACAATCGATAGTATTACTATTGAACAGGTAATAATTGTTATTATTGTCGAACAAAATGTAAAATGTTTCGCAATGTATAACGAGACGGAAAGTAATTATTATACCTAATAAAAAAAAAAAGGACTAATTTTGACTTCTGTTACGTTACGGCTTCACCGCTGTCGTTGCCATTATACATTACCACTTAACAAACTAACGATGGTACGGCAAACGATCCACTTGACAGGTACTTATACACTCATGTCGAACAACTGGAGACGAAAAACTTATATACAAGTACGGGCACACAATTATTAATGCACGAGAATAGGTTTAAAATTTGTTTATTTAATTTCTTGAAAATACAACTTTTATGAAATTAATTTTCTTATTATAACCGTACTCTTTTTCAGGAATCCTTCTGCGAACCAGTAAATGTTCAACATTAATACATATTAGACGTGATATGTCTATATAATATTCTTTTTAAGTTCAGGTTTTTTTTTTTTTGAGGTTTACGAACTTTTAAGCAGGCCAATTTTAACATTTCATCTGGTCATTTTTTAAAATAGAATAAAAGTATATAACATATTTTATATACATTTTAAAATTAATATTCATACCGTGCGTATGAATATTACATAATACATAATATTATGTAAGTCAATTATGACAGCGTATTAATGGAAGACGAATTTATTAACACTTTTAAGGTAGAGGTGCCATCGCATACTCTGCCACCTCCCAAACGACGTCCATGTTTACGATATTATGTGATGAAAATAATATTCCATTTTTCTTCACCGCCGATAATATCATACCTATCATCCAGTATCCAATGATGATAATAATAATAATAATAATAATGATATTAATGTCGTAGTTATTATTCTCTAGTCAATATATTAATATCGTCGACAAATCCGAGAGCCGTTTAGTGTGTCGAGTGGCCGATAACTGGAAAACTCATTTGGCCTAAGTGATGTTTCGTGTACAATTTGCTCGGGAATCCGTTGGTTCGATTTTCGGCTAATATAAACGGCGTTTCCTTTGCCGTCAAGACGCATTTAAATGAACGCCGGTGTATAATAGTTGAGCTACAGCAGCGCCCGGCACCGTGTCGTCCGGATCGTTATTGAATAATGCATGATAGTACGACCAAGATGAATTGCGTTTTTATGCCGCGCCGTCATAGCAGTCACCTCAGCTGATGTGGACACCTTATCGCGCAGACGATTGATTATAGATACGTGGCGGTAAGCCCGGCAAAACATCGAAAATCCAATATCTAAATGTTAATTAACCAACCAACCCGGCCGTAATGAACTCGATATAATTGAGTGCAAAAGCGAGTTTGAATCCAGACCGAGAGAAATCATAATACATTGTTCAATGTCATGACAATTTAAACGTTAACGTTTTCTTAGTGTTTTACGTTATGACAATTTAAATGTTATCAAATTCGTTCCGTTTTTCGTTATCCATTTCAATCGTTTTCTGACTTGACTTGCTTTGTGGGGGGGGGGGGTACTCTGTCTCAAGCTTGAGCTTCTTCCAGAGGGTCGGATGTTTTAGGGAGTTTAGACGTGATGAGGGGGCGAATTTAAATGTTTGAAATTTTAGAATTTAAGAGGACGGATTCTTTTGCGGCCGTTGAGTAGGCCGGGGCGGGTCGAGATCGATTTTATGTGTGGGAAGTGGGACGAAGAGATCGAGAGTTGGAGTTTAGTGGAGGTGGCATTTATGAATTCGCGAATGGACGGGATGTTGGTGGACTTCCTGATGGAGTGATTGCTAACGAAGAATGGGAGGTCAGTGATCTGGCGGAGAGTTTTATTTTGGACGGCTTCAATGCGGGACCAGTTTGAGTTGGAAATATTAGAAGCCCATGCGGGGGAGGCGTATGTAAGAATGGGGCGCATATAGGCTTTGAAAATGTAGAGCTTGGTTCTGACGGAGAGAGGGCTTTTCTTGTTGATCATGGGAAAGAGGAGATGGCCTGCAGCTTTTGTTTTGTTTACGACGGACTTGGTAAAACATCGAGTGGTCTCCGATCGGCCAGTATATCTGCAGAATATTCCCAGGTTCCGTATATAGTTTGGTGCCTTTCGCATTCTCGAAATATAGTAGGTATTTTGGTGTTGTGTTTCTGTCTGATCGTCTCGGCATTCAAATCCATTGATCGGCGTGTACTCCGGAATTTGTCTTTGTTTATGTTTACCGTGTTACCCCTTCGGGACCTTCCTCGTGAATCGATAAAGTTGTCGATTTAGATCTACTTCCGTCGTCCACGCCATCTCTTATTGATACATATATGATTCTTTGCGAGTTTCGGCTTCTGCCGATTTTACCGATAGATCGCGCCACCGTTCTCGCCTTGTTAATTAATGTCTGATTCTGTTTTCTTGTTATACTATCATCTTTTCCTGTTTATAGTAATCGGCCTATCGTTTCCGATTAGTACGATGTTAAACCGCTGTAAAAATGGTACATGCATACTTATCGTGTGCATGTACCTACCTTATGGGTATATAAAACCGGGCTTGTTACAATATGATGGAGTGAGTTTTCCAAATCCATCGGGTCAACGGAGGATAGTTTGCGGATATATCCCCCGTGTTTAAAATAATTAAATTTCATCTGTGGTATCGGGCCGGTACATATATCTATTTTTTTTCTCTCCATTTTTTTTTTTTAGTTTATATGATAATAATATACCTAGTAAAATATGAAAACTGTAATATGATAAAACACCGCTCGCGAGGTTTTTATAAATTTATAATATGTTCATTATTTAGGTAGTATATGTATACATGTCAAATTTTTGTTTATTTTTTATTTTTTTTTGTTGTTATTATTTTTATTTTTTTTTTTTTTTGTGAAGATTTTATAGGTATCATGCATTTCTTTTCAAAAAAATAAAATAATTTAATATATAAATACAAATTTTTATTTATTTCATTTTATAACGGTAATCTTGAACCCAACACTTATGCTCATTACATTGAAGCTCGATTTTAGTAATGACAAAAAACACGACGTTTCGATCAAATCGTCTCGGCCATGGTTGGCGAACCTAACATACCACACGGTCCGTCAAATAAAGCTTTTAGGTACCATCGGAAAATGCGAGACTTTACGAACCTTTTTTTTTAATTTAATAAAAATTTTAAAATGTACGAGTATCAGCATTTAAAATTTAGAACATCGTAATAAAGCGATGATTAAAAAAAAATATTCATGTTGCTCTCCACTAAATATTTTATCTAAAATTTAAACGTAAATAAATAATAAGCAATTAATTAATATCTGCTTTATATACATAACAAATTTCTGAAACTTATTCCACGTTAGAATATGATGTGAAGTTGAACATTTGTATGTAAGTTAATATAATTAATAATTCAAACGTATAAAATCTAAAAAAATGTTGTTACACTTTTAAAAAATATAATAAGAGTAAATATAATTTTTATATACCTTTATCAATAAACGAATTCAAATTATACATTTAAAATAAAAAATTCATTCAAAATAGCAATTATATTAATTTATAAACATTTTATTATATTCGTGTTTTGAGTTAAATCGTATTTTTTTATTCAGGTTATGATTAATTTTGGTTTTGGGTGTACGCATTTGTATTTATACGAGTAGAGTTAGTTCTGGTACCTACTAACTCTTTCGTAATCTTATAACTGAAAATTATTGTTGGTTGTAACTTTAAGATAAATAGATAATCAATCAATTCAATTATTATTTGTGTATTATATTTCTATATAGTAACTACAAATTCATTATTTTTTTTATCTAATTATTACTTATGCTTAGTATGAAAAAATTCTATCTAGTTTTTTTGAAATATTGTCCAGGAAATCGTTTTTAAACATTTGAACGTTCATAAAACTTTTTAATATTACTAAAAACATGATACAAAAATTTAGATGAAGTTAAACTTTTTACAACAGTTTTAATTACGAGTTGGTATTTATAATATTAATAATTAGTTATTTTAAATATAAACTTAAAAATATCTGCTCAATAATTAGTAAAAAAATAAGGGGCCGAAGCATTCTGATCGATATGATAGTGTTGGTGTATATATTGAATTTGAATGTAATGATACTTTTTTCGATAAAACCAAACAAAAAATAAGTAATATTATTTTTAGATTTTTAGACATTTATTATATGTTATGAAAACATATATTTTTTCTCTATCTAACTAACTAACATTGAAGAAAAGATAATACAGGGAATTTACGATAGGCGTTCTTATTAAAACTTCATGAATTATAATATAAGAGTTAACTTTGTCAAAAAATATAACTATTTTTGATTTATAATAACTTAAGAAGTAGCTATACACTCATTACAGCGGTATAAAAATACTTTCACGCTCTATAACTACAACTTCTCTCTAAGTAATCGGAGAGTCAACATTCATACAAAATATGAAAAATGAGAATAATTTCTATGCCGTAGCGTGAAGTTTTTTTAGTTAAATTTTTTCTTGTTTTTTTAAAACTTCGACATTTTTAATAACAGATTTTAGGCTTTCAAAAAACCATATTGAAGAAAAATCCGCCTTACGACATTGTAAAATATATTCTTATATTTTATATTTTGTATACATTTTTACTTTGCGATTATAAAGAGAAAAGTTGTAATTATACAGCGTGAACTTATTTTAATACCACTAAAATGGGTTTACAGCATCCTATTAATATAAATCATTAAAATTCACACAACAGATAATAATTTTCATAAGATCAGTGTGCGTTTTTGTGTGAGTGCGTGTATTTGTTATTTTGCGAATTTATATTTGCATGTTTTTAACAAATATCGTGATACTCTTACATTATTGATTAATGGTACTAACACATGACTACTTCAAATTACTTTTAAAATATAATTAAATATCTTTAAATTGTTGGACTCTCATTTTTCCTAAAATTTCTATACAAAATCTCTTAAATATCGTGTAGCCTCTGAAATATATATATTTCTCCATGAAAAATTAAGAGTTCAGTAAATACATATAGAGCATACATGAATAAATATATAATAAAAATACCGTCGTCTATTTTAATTTTTTTTTCAGTTAGCTAAAAAGAAAAACCAACGCAGGTGTAGTATCCTCTTAAACATTGATAATATTGTATAATTGAATCATTACCCGGAAAATTGCATTAATGTTTTTCAATATCCGATTAATTATTGTGTATTTTATTAGATTATTAATACATTTTCGATTTTTGATAATAATAAAATCAGAGTATTCGATTATTAACGATAGTTCGAATTCGGACGTTATATAATTTAAGCGCTCTAAGCAATAAGCGGAAGATTAGTTTACGTACTTTTCGATATATAATATTTATGTATTTGTTAGACTCTTTTCTAGGTTATGTAGGGATAATATTATTTGTTTTTTTTTAACAAGAATTAAATTAAAATATTTTTTTTCAATTATATGTGTATTAAGTTGTAAAACGAAAAAGAATTTTCCTACATAACCTAGTAAAAAGGATAATGGGATCTTTTGATAACATTTAAATGGACCACTGAAAGTACTTAAAATTGTTTTCTTTTTTAACACTTCCCACTAGTAAATTATCAGATTTATTATCTAAATTTATTATAATTTAAATATATAAATTTATATGTTAAATAAAAATGTTTTAGTAATTTTTCCAAGTGATAATTGCTTTCAAACACTAACTTTAAAATTTAAAATTTAAAATTTACTGTTATCTTGTACAAACCACATAATGTATTACCAACATGAAAATTTTAATTATTCTTACACTAGTACTTTTAATAAATAATACTAAATCCTACAGAGGTATAACTTTAAAATGATCGTTTTAAAGTACATCTATTTGGTACTGCATAATATAAGCATACTCCTTTTACTATTGTACTTTAATTATAGATATTTTCGAAAACGAATATTAACATTTTTAGTTAAGCACACATAAACTTAACTTTCAGATATTTTATGTTTTTTAATTATTGTCCCATATACATAATTTATGAATGTCTTGTTTAATTAGAACCCATATTTTTCATTATTCTTATAATTATTATTTTACTAATCGACATCTAAATATCTACCAGATACCTGGTACCAGTTGTTATAATTACTTATTAAAAATAAAAGGAAATTATGCACATTATATAAATAAGTACCTAATATTATGAAATAATGTTTATATTTAAAGTATGTATATTTATTTTTTTATAAACCAACTACTTATATATTAACAATATATCTACCAAATATTTTATACATTATTTTACACAATGAATAATTTTATATTTAATTTATTAATTCACTATATGTATATGTGTGTGTGTGTTATAATAAGGTATGATAATGGTATGATTATATATCAAATTATGTTAAACTAGAAATACTGAAATTTATCTACATAATTATTTACTTATTTTTTATATTATCTAGATAAAAAATGGCAAATTAGGTACCTACATAAAGATTTTTATATCTTGGATATAAATGTCACCTATCTATGTAAATCTATCTAGGTAATTTTGTTAGATACATTTTTATTACGAATATACTTAAATTATTGTTATTTATAATATATTATATACCTATTGGCATATTAATTTTAATAAAATACCTTAAAGTTATTAGAAAAAAAATAAAATGAAATTTAATAATTACAATTTTTTTATCTAGATAATAATACATTTATCTTTATACTTTATGTAGATATATTTTAAGTTATTTATCTTCAACAATTTAAATTCGATATTGTAATTTACATTTTGTTATCAATTTTGTTGTCAATATTAATTAGAAAAATTAGCTCATGCATGTATGAAACAATATTATTTTTTACTTTAAGCTATAATGGAATTTTATTTTAATTTCCTTCGAGTAATAAGTGATCTATAATTAATTTTAGAACTATATGAATATGACAAGGTGAAGAGGATTAAAAATAAATAATAATTACAATGGTTTGTTTTACGTTCTTTAGAAAATTAAGATATTTTAAATCAAGAGTGCAAATAATTTGTAGAAATTAAATATTTAAATTCGATTATTTTTTAATTTGGATTTTTATGTTTGCATACCCCATACTTAATAATTTAAATTATAAAACATATTTATTTTCGACATCGATACACTTTCTGGAATTATCTAATTTAATTTCATCTATTATTGTGATTAAATTATAATGCAATTTAGCTTGTTTATAAATATTATAAATTCAAAGTTTAATTGAATAATAATTGTTTTATCCGAAAAATTATATCAAAAATTCAGTTTATATTTTCAGCGCAGTAGTGATTAGTGATACTATGTGATGAGGTAATATTTTATTTTCTATATTTTAATAAAAAAAAAAATATAATATTTTTTAATCAAATTAGTTTCTCAAGATGTTTTAATTATAAAAATAAGCAGTATTTATTCTGTAAAAATTTATCTCATTATTTAATAGTTTATTATTTTTTTTTTTTGTGCATGTATCAACGTTTGTATTTACTAATATTTTATCTTTATTTCCCAATGGGTAATATTTAAATTTTATTAAACCATTTTTATTTATTTGTTTTTGTAGCTAAATAATAATTTTCTTCGTTTGATTAAATAATGTGGCTAAGTGACTTCTAGTGTTAATATACAGATGTTCAGCAGAACAAATATTAACAATTTTATAATACCTATTTTATATTTATATTATTTAAATTAATTTTGTTAAATTGACATTCTTATATAATTTTTTTTTAAATATAGTACACCATAAATTGGATCGAACATTTTTTTATATATTTTATGAATATATTATATTAAAATCAATTATATTATTTGTTCATAACAAAATTGTTGTATTATAACATTAATTCTGTTCCTTCGGTAATTTATTTAATATATAATATAATATTATTTGTATTTATGATTCGTAATTATTTTATAGAGTAATTTGAATTTTATTTTATTTTTAGCTGAGTGTATATTTTTATTTTTGTTTTAATTATTGAAATTAGTAATAAGTATATCTAATTTACTATTGTCAAATATTTCACAATTTAACTATTTTAATTAGTTGTAGGACGGCATTGTTTATGTTGATCAATTTTCAATATAGATCATTTGAATATTCTGAAAAGACGTAAATTAGCCATGAAATAATTTGAAAAATATGTCTTACATTATTTTCATGTCAAAATTTTGATTTTAAGTCAGTACATAATACAGGGCAATATTAAGAAAATTTCCGGCCCTGGGCAATAATTTTTGATGATCATTAACTTTCAAAAAAATTTAAAATGCTTTATAAATTAGTTAAAACTCTTCCTTTTGAAGAAAGCCGTTCCCTTTTAGGGTTCCACCCCTGAGAAATTGCTTGATAGAGCATAATCCTGAATACAGCCCTAAATTAATATTATATTGTAGAAATATAGTAAATGGTGTAAAAGGAAATGTATAGAGAACTAGACACAATTGGGAGAATTTAATTTTATCGATGTTTGATAGATTTCCCTAGAGTTAAATGCAATATATCCAAATGGGTTTAATTATTTAAGTTATTGTTTACGTATGAGAAATTTTGTTCTGCGATTGGATTATTTATTTTTAATTAAAAGTTTACAATGTTTTTATGTTAAACAACAAAAAACAATATTCGAATAACAATATATTATATTAAACATGTTGTGTATTTAAACTTTAGGTTGTATTGCTGTACATGACCAGGTAGTTATTGCAATGTTGTAAAAATAGTTTTTTTAAAACTGTATTGACACAAATTGATGGTCTCCAAACGTGAGTATATTTAATATTGAAAAAAAATTTGAGAGTAATCCATGAAAATGGTATCCTAAAAAGCCATTTTGTATGTCCTATATCCGATAAAGTTCTACATAAATTCGATAATGTTGTTTCAATTAAAATAGCCACCAAAATTATGTTCACTCAATCGATATTATTTAAAAAATTATGTGGTGTTCAGGACATCGAATGGAGAAAGTAAAATAATATAATTTAAATTAGTTTATTATTTTATGCTCAAAACATTTTTTTATTATATTTTCTATAGATTTTAATTTCGGAAATATGGGATACTATAAATATATGATGTGATTTGTTTGATATTTGTCCTTAAATTTTAGTTTTGGTTTGGGGGTATGCTTCAAAACTGTTATTATACTCACATTCCAGGAAATTAAAGATACAATTGTTGAAAATTGAATTATTTGTGTTTAATTAAACCGTCTATGGCTAAGTCAATAAAAAATGGCAGGAATTGTTGCGGTTGAGCCTGAATATATATTACTTATTTTGAAAGAAAGACAAGTCAGCTGGAACGAACGAAACAGGGAATGTTTCATTCATAAATATAGATGACAGTTATATATATATATATAATATATATATATATATATGTATTTATATTTTTTGCATATAGTCTGATAGAGTAGTGTAAAAAAAATATATTTAAACATTTATTATTCAATTATTATAACAGATTTTCTTGAACAGTATTTTAAGCTCATTTGGGTATCTATTTATACATATTGATGTGAATTCTTAGTATCCTTATTTTGTTATAATTTAGAAGTTTGGTGTAAAAATAAAGTTTAGATTGGTTGAGTTAAAAACTGTAATATTCTATAACCAAAATAAAGAATATAATATAATATTTGCTAAAAAAATTTAAAACATTTTTTGAACATAAAATTAAATAAATTAAAAATATTATGTATTCCTCGTCTTCATTTATAATTTTTAAACGAAATTATTTTTTTTGTATTTATTTATTTATTTATTATTTAATTTCAAAAATTTGTGAAAGTTTATAGCACTATTATTTTATTGAATGGAATTTAGTTATAATTTAGATCAATAGTGAGAACTTATAAATTTGCTTTAATATATTTTTATGTTGTATACAAATTAAAATTTGGTCGTTTTTCGATTTTATTCAGAATTTTAAATAACATAATTGATTTTCTTATTTTTATTTTATATAAAATAAATAACTGTGATATTTCATTTAGCCTCATGTTAATATTATTTTTTACCTTATTAAAATTTAATTTGGCATTTTGGGTAATTAAACCCTAAAAAAACTTATCTCTCATTACTAAACCAGTAAAATGAGTATTCAAACAAACTATCAGGGCTTAAAACTGGTAACCGGTTTTTCCCGAAAACCGGTTAAAAACTACTTTTTTTAGAACTGAATAACGTTTTTCGGTTTTTATGCTTTCCATGTTGAAAGTAACAAATAAATTACGCTAACCCTTTTCTAAGGTGCAAAAAAAAAATCATTACTTATATATTATTATAATGTTAGAAATATTATTTGTTTTGATTATCATGCCCTCATCATTTTTATTTAAAATTTTTTTTTATCACCATTTAATCTTTATTTTATAATACCTATTATTGTATTATAATATGTCATTTAATTGTATGGGTATATAGTTATATATATAATATATATATATTCAAATAATACTTATGATATAATATATATATATATATATATATATTATGCTCTTGGATCGTCACTCGTCACTAATGATACTATTTATAGCTGGTGTAATAAAATTACTTTTAAGATAACAAAAATTTAAAAATAGTCGTCAATATTATTTATTGTTATTCTTTTCTACTTCCAGTCAATTGTCATACTATTACGGTATTCACTATTCTGTGTACTAAACATCATAATGTATATGAATTAATAAGCTTATTGTCAATTGTTTAAAGCATGGACATAAATTATTTAGGTTATAGTATATAGATTATACGAGATATATATACGCCTGTGACTAAATTAAATATTGACGTGACAGCTAGCAGGCACAATTGTTAAAAAATCGTTATTTACGACCATTATTTTATAATTATTATGAATTCTTTATAACTGCATTATTTGCGATCGCAACGAAGCTTGGTTCACATAGGATTTATTTTCTAAATTATTTTAATAATTTAATAAATATTCTAGAATTGTAAAGCAGATACCTGAAAGTTGGATGACGATCATAAATATTATAAATGTTCGTCAAAAGCCTATTTAAATTGTAATTAACTGTTTTAAAAAGTTAGAAGCGGCTTAAAACCGGTAACCGGTTATGAGAAGTAGGAAGTAATTTTAAATTGAGAAGCAGTTATCCTAAAAATAAGGAAGCAGTTTTTAACCGATAAGTGGTAAATACCTATTTTAAGTATTCAAAGAAGTAAAGAACTATTAATTGATTTCTATGTATTAAAAAAACTGTTTTATACTGGTTATCAAAATTTTTGTTATTTCTGGAAGCGGATTTAGGGCCTACTTAGTAATTATGTTTAGAATTAAATATGACAGATACATATTCTATAGTTATAACACTTATTCAATACGTTTTTCTTAAACGAGCATATTGCACGTTTTGGAAAAATTCGGTAATTATATATATATATATATACTATCCAGTCCATAAATATTTTGTTTAGTTAATTTTAGTCAATTTATAAATTTTTAAAATATATTTTCATGCAAAGTCAAGGGTTTAACAAACAAAAACGTCATTAATTGCATAAAAAACTTTTCTGTGTATAAAATATTTATTCTTTTAAATGTATATGTTTTTACAATACTTATATAATAGTTATTTATTTTTATAAAGTTGACTAATTTAATGCTGAATTGATAAAATTAATTTTATTTAATATTTTGAATGTAATATTATTTAATTCATTTTTATACAATATTATCGAAGTAAAAAATGTCAAATTTATTAACTGGTAACAAATCAAATTTGTTAAATTCAATCATGGTTTAAAACCGAAACCTAAAAAGTTCGAACTGAAAAATATTGATAATTAATAACTAATAATGCTTCTTTGATTACATATAATATATTGATAAACGACGCTTTCAAAATTTAAAAAATAAAAGGTTACCATTAACTGGTTGAAAACGGCTTCCTAAATTTTATAGTTACCACTTCCTAAGTTATATGATAGGTAACCGCTTTTGGGTTTAAAATCACTTCTAACTTCTCATGTCCGATTATTAGCTTTAACCGCTTATAACTTTTTGAAATAGTTAATTACAATGAAAATCGACTTTAAAAAACCTTTATAAAATTTATGTCTATACTTGTCAATCAGATTTTTGGTCTTTATTTTCTGGTCCCGTAATTTTTATTAAATTATTAAAATTATTTTGAATTAAATTGAACTTTAATTTGCATAATTATTATAATGAAATGTAAGCTATATAATTGATAAGTACACACAATTAAAAATAGATTAAAATACATATGTGACAAAGTACAAACTGTATAATGAATATACGCTACACTACTCCTATACAGAATAGTATACTATGCCGATTGACAAGAAGTAGTAAATAATAACACTTCCGACTACTTTTAAAATGTTCATTATCTCGAATTTCGGTTAATTAATAATAATTAATAATAAGCAGCACCATAAGAAAAGTCCAATACCATGTTATATAGTTTCAAAATATGCAATTTCAAGAAATAATTAACAATGACATATTATTATATATAACAAGTACAAAAGAACATGGGATGATAAAATATAGATTAAATTATTATAAATAGAAATCCTCTATTATATAAAACGCTAACTTTGCTCCGTCGTTTTTTCCATGAAATCCTGCGCTTATTTTCTCTTCCATACGCCCCGAATATTCCGATTTTATTCCACGGGCCTTTTTCCGTGCCGTTTAACGCGCGTTTTCACGTCGAAACCCGTTCGAAACTATTTCCCGAAGGTTTCGGAATTTTTCCGCGTCCCGTTTTCGCGAGATTCCGCTAAGCGCGACGGAAAATAGAGTACGTGGGACGTGCGGAAGGCCTTTTCGCGGGGTGTACGCGTTATCACATTCCCGCGCGATATTTTCTCACGCCGTAGTCTTATCACGCCAAAATCCACGAATCGTCTAATGCCGCTTTCACGCGCATTTTCGCGTCTCGCCGAAGACGCGATCGTGTTCCGCGGCGTCGTTAACCCCTGATCGGACGTCTTCCCGTCCGTTTTCGTTTCCGTACAAACGGTATTCGATCGCAAAGAATTTCGCGGCAAAGCTTTGTTTACGGCACTTATAAGATCGAAATATGGTATGGTCTTTCACTTCGGTGTAGGAGCGTAGTCGTTAGGTTAGGATGATATGATACGGTAGGTCTCAGGTTTCAACCCCGCTTTCTTGGTGAAGAAGAGGTGAAGGGGTTGGAATTACGTGTAAATTGACCGACCGTTTCTTCCGATGTTTTTATGCATTTTTTTCGCGAGTTTTTTTTAACGTTTTTCACTATTATTATTTACGACTAACATTATTAAACGATGGAAAAATATTTTTTTCGTGTCATAAAGAATTCTGTGACTATAATAATACCTTATATATTTTATGTATATATTTTTTTTATAATTTTGAATTCAATTCAAAAACCAAATAAGGTAGGTACAATATTTGTATTTTATTATTATAAATGCTAAATAGGAAAAGTCCAAATAGATACAAATTGATACGTTGTTACTATTTAATTAAATATTTCAATTATTATAATACCTAATAATAAGTAAAATAGTAATATTGTAAAATTTTTATTCTTTTTTTTGAACTCAATGGTTATCTACCTAACAATACAAAAACGGTCAATTGTTTTCGATATTTCCAGCAGCGTTATGTATGTTATGTATATTAGCGTTTAATACTATAATAATATGGTACCTACTGATTGAAATTCACTTATATTATTGAAATATACCTTTAGTACCTACCTACTATACTATTCATATTCTATCTATAAATTCTACAGACAAACAAACACAATATTCAGTAATGTCATGAAATTAATTTTTTTTTATATACTTATAAATTATTTTACTAAATATTTGTATTATTATCAATGCCATAATAGGAGAAGTTCAAATAGGTACGTTTTTACTTTAATTAAATATTTCAATTATTATTATACCAATACTACCTATATCATATTGTAAAATTTTTATTCCTTTTTTTTTAACTCAATGGTTACCAAACAATACAAAAACGGTCAATTGTTTTTGATACTTCAAGCACTGTTATATATGTTATGTATATTAGTGTTTACTACTATATGGTACTGATTGAAATTGTACTATATGGTACTGATCAAAGTGTATAGTAGGTACCTATCCATCTAGAATTTACACCAATATTATACAAAAAACCAAATTACATAATATATTGAGGATATTTTTATTATTATGGAATAGGATAGGTACGTTTCCATTTCAACAATTTTATACTTTATTTTACTAATTTATTAAATATCATTTCAATTGCACTATAGGTATCCTATTGTACAATTTTTATTTATTTATTTAAAACTCATTGGTTGTAATGTCTCATATTGACTACCAATAAGAAAACAATAAAAATTATATTGCAATAATAATAAATATACTCGGACAGTAATATATAAAATAAAAGGTTTTATATAAAAGGTAATAATGTATTTGTAACAATATACATGGCCGTTGTTAATACAACAAAAAAGCACTGTGTGTTACACTTTTATAGGACCATAAAATATTAATTATTTAATTTCCAGATTAAATTATTATATAATACTATATTGTAATATTCTAATGTCTAATAAGAAAACAATAATTGTTAATAGAATTAACGTTTTTCTATTTATATATATAAATATATATATATAGGTAGGTGTATATATATTATATATATACATATATAGAACGGAGTTGACAATACATTTCATTCATACATACTTTCCGATAAGGTTTTATAATTACTTTTTATTTGTAACGATACACATCAATGTTAAGTCAATTATTCTAAAACCTATACATTATACAAATATATATTGCTTATTTTATATACCTATACTCATTGGTTGCAATTTCTAATATTGCCTAATAATAAGAAAACAATTTTTGCATTTTGAATTTATATAATATATATATATATAGAACAGACTTAACGATACATTTCATTTGTATATATACATACACTTAAAATAACAAATGACGATACAAATAAAACCTAAAAAAATACATTTATAGATTACATAAAATTAATAAAAAATATTGTACAATATTCAGTACATTTATATTACAGTTATATTTGGAGCACCAGTATACAATTCTACATATATAATATTATAATAAATGGACCTACTGTTCAAACGTTTTAAAATTTTTTATTAAACTATACACTACTAAAATCAAAAGCATTCTATGACTACAGTCAAACTTTTGGTACTAACTAATAATTTTACAATATTTATAACATTGATATTTATTTATTTCATAGCCTACTATGAATTACAAATATAATTACAGAAAATTAAAATTTTTTATACAATACTCCGGATGGTCGTTACAAAAGTTTTTAATGCAAATGATCACAACAAATAATACATAACAAAATAACATAACATATTTACATTATTTATTAATATAGGTAGTTCAAATTATGGTATTACGAGTCATTTCATATTTGTTCTATACATTGCACAAAATCTGAAACACAAATATTATACCAAACAATAATATATTATACTCTTATATCTTATAAATCGTTAAATACTTTATCCATGTTTAACATGTATGTAAAACTAAATAGGTACAAATGTAAAATGTAAAATGTGAAGTTATTTTTATTTCTCTTTTAATATTACTTTAAGTTAGGGACCTCTATTCATTACCTAGGTATTTTATACTTTTTATAGCAAAACAAAATGTTAATACTAATAATGGTAGTTATTAGGTATTATATTAAACTACAAACAACAGCAAAAAATGAAAATCTTTTGTCTTATATAGTATAAACTTAGTTGACATGTAATACTAAAATAATTATATGCATTGATAATTAGACCTACATAAATACTGGTACCTATAGGTATATAAATTATATAGGTATTAAATAAATACATACCTATAAGTGATAGTTCATGAACTAATCCGTCATTTATGTACATGGTTTTCAGGCATTCAGTAAACATATATATGGTTCACATTGTCGCACAACTAAAAATAAAAAATATATTGATAATCATGCATTATATTGAGTTTAATTGTGGTTTTTAATATTATGTATACTAGGTATATATTATATAATATAAACTATTAGGTACTTTATTTTATACTAAACAAAATGTTCAATCAACATATAAAATACAAATAAATACCTATCGTACAAATAAAAACTAATACCTACATTATAGTATTGGTATGATAGACCTACATTACATAATTGGAAGTTAGATGATAGATAAAGTGTTTTATATAATGCTTGCATTTGGGTATGTCACACATCAAAATAATAATCATGTAAGTGTTTTCCATATTTAAAAAATATAATTTATATATAAATATATCGTAAATAAATACATACCTACATGCAATGGTGCATCGTGCATGATCTACTCATTCCCATCACTTTTTTATCTGATGCACAAAAAGTCATAGGATCCCGTTAATTATTCACCTTATTAATAGTTGAAATGGTAAAATCAAATCTGAAATATACCGATACACCTACACATTTGTAAATTGTTAAAAAAAAATAACACTATATATATAGGTATAAATTATATAACTATAAATTTAAACTTACAATCATTTAGCAATACAACTGTGATATCATATCACTACCACAGATAACTTGTTTTCTGTGTCACTACCTCGAAACCACGTTTCCGTTGAAAATTGAAAATATTTAATATGATCTTTTTTTTTTACATTTTGAGTTTTTTATACTTTTTTTGGGTGAATTTTATATTTTTATATTTTTTTTTCTTTTTTTTTTTTAAAATTTTATATTTTATTTTATTTCTATAGCCGCCCGCCCGACCTAACAAGTGTCCATTTGTGCCGGAAACCGCCCAACAGCCCTCGGAGACCGATTCCGCGGCCGGATGTAGGGCTCGCTCCTTAACCGCGATGCCCTTTCCCTATTGAAAATGGACGGAGAAGACCGACGCCGCGACAAATGTTTCTCCCGTTGGTTTTCCACCGGGGGAGAACTTCGCCGCGACGGCCGTCTCTCACGTCCACTTTTGGGGGTCGCAGATCGTCGCCGCGACGACTGCCTCTCCCTATCCGACGTCCCGGAAGGAGCAGATCGCCGATTCGACGACTGCCTCTTCCGAGACGACGTATCGGAAGGCCCTGATCGTCGCGACGATGATTTGCTTCCCGTCACACGTGCCGGACTACGCCGTGACATCTGGCGACACATTTTTTTGGTGTGGCCGTAATTGCCACACTTGTAACATTTGGTAACATCTACATAACAAAAAAAAATGAATGGTAAGAAAGCCAATATATTACATTATTTTATTTATTGCATTTAATACATACTAAGATTTTTCTTAGGTTTTTTTTTTTGGCCATTACCACCACCACCACCACCACCACCAGACTGACCGACAACCTGGCGGGACAAGTCTGCTGATAGGATAAACGTGCAATTTGTTACACGGAAGTTCATCTAAAATCATCAATAAAATTACATTATACATTAGGTACCCATAATGTGTAATAGGTAATACTATGGAACACTCCTATAAAATTAATTTTAATGTTCAAAACAATTTAAATGTAGACAATTTAATAATAAACTTCTTTTACATAATGTCTTTAAATGTACAAAAACCGTTCATTCTCATTACACTATTTTTTATTTTATTTACATTGTTAATTTAAAACTAGGTAATAGAAATAAATCACTAAAATTTGAATTT
>JAIPRL010001758.1:0-73959 GCA_025469235.1 Pemphigus obesinymphae | reverse complement strand
ATTAAATTAATACAATCAAACATTTTTTTATAAAAATATTACATTATTAATATAAAAAAAAATTATTTTTTCAATTTGTGAAGTGTATGCTGTGCATACACAGCATACGCACACGCTACGCCACTGATATAACAACAGTTTACAGTCTACATTGTATAACCGCAAAATATTAATTTAGTATACTACTTATACCTAACTTTATATAATTTTATTTACTTTCCATAGAATTATTTCACGATAAAATCAAATTCTGTCAACAAATCGAGTGTTTAATTTCTTCAATTGATCGAATAAATAATGATTTATCGGTCAGAGAACGTCTCGATCGACTTAAGAAATCCATTGAAAAGTGTATAATGAATTCCGGGCGGGTTTATGTTTATGGTTCACGGAAGTATGGGCTTGCAAAAGACAACAGTGACGTAGACTTGTATTTTGATATCGGTAATTTGATAGTATAAATGGGTCCACGTAAAAACCTGGAATGTAAAAGTTTGTGGACGTTACGAATCTGGATTTTACAAGATTTAAAAACGGTTTTTATCAGACTGTATGATGGTTCTTAGAGGAAAACTAGGTTATTATGTAAAAGTTGGTAAAATGTAGGTATTTTAGAGAAACATAGCTGGGAGACGGGGGTCCACGCTCGCTGTGGCCGGCACCATTCGCTCCACTTCGCTTCAATCGAAAATATCCCCCGATTTGCTGTGAAACACCAAGTCGGATAGATATAATGGTACAAATTAAATACGTTCTAAAACATTCTTAGCGCAAACCCTGCTGTTGACATATTGACAATATAATAATAATATAATATTGATAATTATTATGTATTACGCTACTAAATATAATAAATAATAGGTAATTCATTATATATCAATTAAAAACCGTTATTAAAAAAAATCTTGTAAAATTAAAAATTCAGAATTGTAACATCCAGATTTTTACGCATCCCGAGTAAATTAGGTACCTAGTAATAAGTGTAAATAATAAATTACTAATTATATAAATTTCAGTACTTAATTGTATATTCGTGTATTAGGTGATTGTTTTTCAGGGAAAATTGCAGACGACTACCAACGTCAAATACAACTTATTAATTTGTTTGTTGGTGCAGCGAGTAATGAATTCGTTGAATTAAATGTTATTACGGAAACGCGAATACCGATCGTACGTTTTCTACATGAATCGACTAATTTCAAGTGTGATTTGCAATTTCGCAGTGGCCTTAGTGTGCTCAATTCGAAACTCGTCAAGTATGATAATAAACTTATTTAAGGTCGTTATCGACTATTCTTATGACTTTTGGGGTTTTAGATATCCATTTTGAATTATGGAACTTCATCAAGAATAATCCATAAAAGTAAACCTAAATTGTGTGACAGTATATTGTATATAATATCTATATATAGACTAATTTAGTCATGAATTATTTTTCGTCTGCATTTCCACCTTTAGGCTTTATTCCATATTTTTACTTTCAGAAACATTCAAGTATTTTTAAAATTAATTATAAGGTTTATAATTTTTATTTATTTAAAAGCCATAATTTGAGCTGTATAAGCACTTAGAGTTAAGTGTTTATAAGAAAGAATACGTTTTTTTTAAGATATTGGTAGTAAGCAGTAGTCATAATGAACAGTCATAATGTATTATCGTATGATAAATTGAATGACATACAGATATTGTATAATATGTATGCTCTGTGGTACTGACACAGCAGATTTATGGATAATTCAGTCCTTTGTAATGTTCAATATTATTAGATTTAGTAGGTACCTACAAAATATAGTGCTGCTGTTTAAAAAAATTACCTACATATTCTTACTTTAAATACTATATTATATACAGCGCAAACGGCATTTACTAAATGAAAATTATAAATCATAAAATTATTTTTATAAATATCTGAATACGTTTCTGAAATAAAAAATAAAAAATGTGTATATCTAATTAATTAGGGTAGGTGCCTTGCAAAGAGTGAAAACTATTTATAAGACTACTAAAATATTTATAAGTAAGTAGGTATATAGTAATATTAAAATAGTTTCTGAAAATAAAATTAACCCAAATTTAAGTACTTTTTTTCAAATAATAAACGTAGTATGTTAAAATAATTAACCCTACATATTCGTATATTATACGCAGTGGCGCAACTAACTCTAAAATCTTTTTTTTTTTGGGGGGGGGGTTTACCCATAATATTGTCTAATAAGCAAAAAAAGGCCATCAACTTTATCGTTGAATTATTTCCCAAATATTGTATTTATTTTAATAATTATAAAAAAAACAATTGTATTTTTTGGGGGGCTATGAATAATTTTTTTTTTAAGGAGGCTGAGCCCCTAAAGCCTTTTCTTTTCGTAGTTGGACTTATGATTATACGTCATGTAAATTTCATTTTACATTAAATTATAAAAAAATATTGAACAGAAATTATTTTTTATTTAGATTATATTTATCGATGGATGAAAGAGTGCGTTGGGTGGTCATTGCTGTCAAACATTGGGCAGTTACTTTTGATCTCGTGAGCGATAATTTTTCAAGCAATTCTCTCATTTGGTTGGTTCTGTTTGTCATGATGAAAAATCGAATTGTGCCAACTATTATAGATTTATGGAGAATGCATCTTAATGATGAGCCAAATTATGTTGAAGGTAAAATATGATTTATATGTAGACTACACGCTGGTGACGTCTGCTGGTTGGTGTCTGGTGCAAGCCGGCCATAATTTTCGAACTCGGTCAATAATTTGGCAGCTATACTCTTTTCGTTACTATCAAGAATCATCTTTGACCTCTAATATACGAAGGCGCAAACCTGAGCATGTTAGAGTTTGGGAAATAAGAGAATGTAAAACTGTCAATTATGTACCTACGTAGACTATAAACGCGGGGAACCCAAAATTTACACCCTTTTCTTTGGTTCATGTGATAGTATCATATAATATGTATAATCTATACCTACTCTGAATCGTATATACACACATATATATAATATAGGAATTTATATTTATATTTAAATATATAATATTTATATTAATGGACAGTAGTTATTGTGTTATATATTTACTTGTCATAATTATTTGATTCCTTTGTTAATTTCCCGATACAACTCGATGGCCCAGGGCTTATTCTAAAGCGCAGTTGGGAAAGCTAGATGCGCACTCCATCAACCAATCTTTGCGTAATCGAATATTAATTATTGTAAGTGATTAATTAAATGTTTTCGAACTAGCAGGGCATCATTTTAATAACAACAGGTTTATAATTACTAATAAATATGTAGGTTTTTACACCAAAATATAATAATTTACCAAAATTTCATTAAGTACCTATAGTTAAGTAGTTTTATTTAATAATATTAAATATTTTGAAATAACAGAGGGTACTTGGAAGTTTCTGGTTAACTTAATACTATTCTTGACTTTGTCTATACAAACGAAATAACAATATTATATATTATTATGATGCTTATTGCCTATTTTGTGACATCCGTGAAGTTAGCAGCATAAAGTTAAAAATTTTAAACGAGACCATTCCAACAAATTTATTCATCGTTGTTAGAAAGGTTAGAAATTTTTAATAAATGTTTACACTTTATAGATTAATATCATAATTGGTACTCAATACAGCAATACACCTAGTACTGGCGCAAAATATATTTGTGGGAAAGAGTCGGAGTAATTTTCCCGATTTATAATTTGAAAAAATTTAATAGGTAAAAAAAGTCATGAATTTTTTTTCTTGTGTCAACTATACTTACTACTATATAGTTTTTTGACTCAATACCGACGAAATACTACTTTGAAAACATAAATAAGCAAAAAAAAAAATTATCAACTTTTTTCTGTGCCAACTGTACTTAATTTTGCCGATATTTCCTGAGTGAGGGGTCGTCCCGGACCCCTAAACACCCCCTTCTCACTGGCCTTAAATACACCACACGTATAAAAATATTATAATAATAATCTATTTTTATTGCATATTTTACTAATTTAATTTTTGGGTGACAAGTGTACCTACTAGCTGTTATTAAATGTAAGTATATTTTTAATAATATTATAAAATTGTAAATTATAATCTAAAATTATGGTGTACAATTATTATATAATATATATATATAATTATTATATAGTCTAGCTTTTAGGTCAATTTTTACGTTGGAGTTTTGGCCACTTAATTTATTATTCTAAAATCTAGTTTTATTAAATTATCTAATATTACCCCCCTTCATTGATATTTACGAATTTTTTTTCGACTATGCTGGATAATTCGAACTCGGAACCTCCCCTTCTTCCTTTCAAGGATAAGTTCGTATAAATGCACAATTAAGAAAAATCTTTATAATAAGCCCTGTGCGATGCCACTGTTCTAAACTCATTTATCCATATACCCAGAGTCGGGGAGAGAAAAACCGGGCCTGGGGAAAGGACTCTTAATATTTTTAGGCATTTACACACGAGTGACCTCAACCGGGGATCGACTGCTTTTGTTTAGCTTCGTAGCTTTCGAAGGAACATTTTTTGAATCGCCGCAGCGCATTTAATAATAGTCAGAACGGGCTAAGACTGGTGGCAAAATGTGTTGTGCACTGAGTTATATAACATACTAAAACTTGCTTTTTTGTGTAGTCCAAAACCGAATTTTGGATTGCTCATAATTCAAGGGAAAGTGGAACTAGCACCTCCTAGCGGTTTTGGATACCTCGTTTTTGCTTAAAGCCTCTATTTATGGGTGCCATTGGAGAGCCAAGGGATGGACACGGGGACATAGATTCAACAATTTCCCCTGTTTCGCCGTGCTTATATAACCGTATACTATTCTACAGGCATTTCTGTATGCCTACCTTAAATTCCACGAGACCTGCATTGCGGGCTAAAGGATACTTATAGGATTGTACAAAAATTCCTTTTACTGCAGACTGTATAGAGTCCTCGTTGGGAATCCTGAATGTGGTACTTATATGATTGTACAAAGATTCTTTTTACTGACTGTAGAGTCCTCGACGGAAATCCTGAATGGGACACTAATAGGATTCCTGCTGCTTATTCCCTGCAGTGTTACAACGGTGAGGGGCTAAAAATAATTTATTAGACTTAGCCACTCCCAATAGTCATTTATCTATTTACACTTAATGTAACATGCTTATGACATGAGTTATTATTGTACCTATAATAATAATAATAATAATAATAATAACCTATTTAATATTTTGTATACTGTATTTTCAGGTTGGGATACGCGTATTTGTTTTAATAACGATCAATTTATGTCTACAACTTCTAAATCAAGTCATACAAAGTGGGAATTACTTCGTTGCGTTTTCGAATTTTATTCCGATTTAAACACATTACAAAATCACGTACTGTGTACTTTATTTGGTGAACTACTTCCAAAAAAATCGTTTTACTCGACATTTATTACTAAAGCTAATACTATAGACAATTATCAATTTCAAATTATGAAGTTTGAAAAATGTCAAACTTTGATAAATAATAATTTTGGCAGTTTCAGCCGAATTGAATTGCAGAACCCATTGAAACTATGTAACAATGTTATTCCTTGGCTCAGTAATAAAAATATGGAGTTATTTATAGATTTGTGTTCAAAATCTGCCAACTTTATTTCAATGTAAAACACTTATAAAATATATAATCTTAACTCTTAAGCCATAGTTGAAAAGTATAATATGAAATGAAAATTGGATAATAATATAATATATACATTTCAAATACAGTATAAATAGGTATGCAGCTTTTAATATTTATGTTTAATTATTATTATAATAATTGTATTTCATTTTTTTTTTCTTTTGATTTCATAAGGTTTAATAAAGTATAAAGGATTATATATAGGTTACCTATACATTTTTATCATATTATAGCTATATATAATATATAATAGGTAGGTACCTAATAAGTAATAACTATTGATTATAATGCACCTAATTTAATTCATCTTGGCTGTATAAGTATTAGGTACCTATATCTACGTATTATAACTTGTAGGTAATACAAATTAATTATGTTTCAATTATTTCAATACAGCCATAATCAACATAGATAATATGTATGATATGTAGGTAATAGGTATATATTTTTTTAAATATAAAATTATATAATTAATAACATGCCAAATTAGCTGTATCCAACACAAACACAACATTAGAACAAATTTCCTATAATGACTTTAAATCTTTTATAAAAAGGAATATAAGAAACAAAATATGACAAATCTTTTGGAATAATCAGAACACAAAACTGAATTAAATTAAGAAATCAACATTCAGATGGGAAAACATAAATCTTAAACGAAACTAAGAAGTCGTTTTAAACCGATTGAAAATCGGACATACAAAACTAACCCGTGGGTTTCTTATAGCAAAAAAAGAACCGCCGGTATAAAAAACATGTGGTACCTACCATGCTCACAGTAAAACATCTACTTATGGAATGTCAATGATACGAACAGGACCGACTAAATCTTAGCATCACCGAAAGTTTCTACGATACACTTGAACCCAAACCTGAACAGAACAAGAAAATTCTCAACTTTCTAAATATAAACAATATATTGAATAAAATATAATAATGTAATATACCTATTAATAATTATAAGAAATCCATTGTAAATACGTATTCAATTATAACTAATGGCCTTTGCAGCCGAGTTGTATACAAAGTTCAAGATCAATAGGAAAAAAATAAAGTAATACTTATATAAATTATAAGCTGATGGTTGTATATATATATAGGTTAAACCTAACCTACCTGTGTCATATGTGTAGAGCCGTGAAGGAAAATCCGGGCCCTCAATATTTTTGGGAAACATTCACTCAAATTACTTTTTTTTTATTTATTTACAATTATTATATTATAAAACTTTCTAGAATCCACACATATATACACATCAGAAAAAATTGTGCTCCCCAAAATTGCTTACAACAGAAAATAAGCAAAGCAAAAATATAAATCATTCGTAGAAATTAATTTGCTTCTTACATAACAAGTGTATTTTCTCGAAAATTCGTCCCCCCCCCCTAAAATCTTCGGCTTCGAGGGGAATAACCACCTCTCTTTCGACAGACCTGTGTATGTATGATACCAATTTATATTATATATAATATCAATATTCAATGAAGCCCGCAACTGTAGGTATTCTTTTAATCTGTGGTATTATATCCCTTTTAGAACAGGAAAGGGTTAATTTTTTGCGTCTAATTTAAAAGATAGATATGCATTTTATATACTTGTTAACAAAGAGTCATTTACAGAACGAGTATTGTTAAACGCGTACCTCTAATCAACAATATTCCGTAAAATCTGAAATTTTTCATCTCGGTGATCGTTTATCAGTAATTTAGTTGTTAAAACCACGAATTAAGATTATCGTAATATATTCATAAATATTTTGTAATACATATGTAGGTAGTTCTCCATTGTATAATTATTTTTTTATTTATTGAAAAATGATTATGATGTAGGTATTTGGATATAAATAACATAACTGTCTTCTTTTTGATATTATTTTTTATTAAAATTGAAATGGCTGCATTTATAAATATATATTATATATATTTACATTTTGTATTTTTTATTGAACTATTAATATTAATTTGAATTAATATGTTCCTTTTAATTTATTAAAATGTTACAACAGTTTCATTTACTTGAACTATAACTATTAACTTTTTTTAAAATTTAATGTTAATTATTGTTAGGTATATCTTTATCCTATAAATATTTTATATCTATTATATTACTTATAAAATTAATTAATTTTTAGGTTTTCATAACCGTTGAGGCCCGATGTCTCTTAAAATACACACACGTGCAAGTCGGTTAATATTAATAAAAATAAATGTTTGCCAGTATAAATTATCCGGATCTGAAAGGGATATAGAAATAGAATATATCATATTTTTATATTAGAAGATAATAAAAATGGTTTTTTTTCTATACCAATATTTTTCGTTTATTATAAAAATAAAAAAGGACTCGCGGTCTACCATCATTTTTTATCCGGCCGGCCATGTCTTTGACATTCTTACTGTAAAAATTGAACCACAAAATATATAGAAAATTGTAAATATATCTAAACATATTTTTTTTTTTTTAATGTATTAATAGACTATAATTAAATAATAAATACCTCTAAATTTGGATATCAGTTTTTATCGTATTCATAAAATACATTATAAAAGTAATAAATATTATTATAGCCTATAGGTATAAATTATAATAGTACCGACATTTACCTACCTAATTAATTCGTTTTACATAATAATAATTAATAATAAACACATTTCTTTATCTGTACCACAATAATTTTAAATACCTAACTTATCAAAAAACAGTGTTCGGAACGTTCGCTTAAGAATTGAATTCGTTCACGTTAGAATTCACGTTGTTTAAAAAAATGAACGCATTTTAATTAATTATACAAAATATAAGTTTTTCTTATATATTTAACAACAAATTATCGATTCTGTAGTTTCTTATATGTGTATAACTATATTTATTATTTATTAATAGGTGTAGGTAATTACAAAAATATTAATATATTTTATTTGGAAGTATTAATTTTGTCTTATCTATAGGTATAGCCTATTGTCGTTTTTATAAAACAATATTAAAATATAACAAAATGAAAAATTTATATTTATGTAGATATCTACTACTGATATTATTGATTAAAGTTAAACCACAGAACTATCAATAAAATTCCCACTGATATGTAATCGGGATGTCAATAACAACCATGAAGATTTAATGTTGAAAGGTTGAAAGAGAAAATAATAATGATTGATTACAAGATAGGATTATGTGAAAATTTAAATAACCTAGTAAAAGAGAAGAAGGTACCTACATATAAATATAAATAGTGAGAACAACAAAAGATGACTAGCCCCAAGATTAAAAGAGATGGAAAAAGTAAAACTAATTAACTAAAAAAATAACAATTTAAAAAGCCTTATTAAAAGTACAAAATATAAATTACAATAAAATCAGAAATCGGGAATTTACAGTATTAAATGTGTGGATTGCGATAAATGGAATATTTAAGAAATATTAAAAATCAAGAAGACGGAAAATCTTCTTTAGCAGACCATGTATTTGGAACGAATAACTCAATAAAATTTAAAAATCAGTAAATCTATAGAATAACCAAAAAACTAAATAACTCTAAAAAACTAGTCAAGAATTAAATGTTAATGAGTTATAGAAATTATGAAAAAAAATTTTAATTTAATCAAATTGAGATTTAAATCCATTACAAATTTTTAAAATAATATAATATTGTAAACGATATTGCGAAACACATTCGTTTGATGATTTATTTAACCTAACGGGAAATAATTAAGACCGAGAGCAGTATACAAAAACTTGGCCAACAACCTCCTCCTCAATGATTTAGACAATCTACTCAACACAGGCACCAATACTATATCCTGGCAGGAGACCTAAACGCTAAAAACCTGATATGGCACGGTCTCTCGACAAATCCAATAGGCAGAATACTTCAAAACCACATGAAACATCAGTCATCACTATATCATTGCAGCCTCGGACTCGTCTACCCACTCTTCAGATATCCACCATCATAGACTAAACGTCTTGGACATCGCTCTGCTAAAAGTTAGTAATATTCAATATGATACTTAAAACCTGAACGAACTGTCCACGGATCATAATCTGATTCTGCCAAACCAGGCCAACCATCTATAACAGATATCTAACCAACTGGAAAACATTCGCCTGGCACTTCCAAAAAATATCTCTTAACCCAAACCCCTTCATCCACTCCAAATCAGCTCTTGACGAAAACCCAAACAATAAAGATCTTTCTTCTGAATTGCAAAAAACACTGATCAAGAAGAGACTCAGAAGTGTAAATTAGAAAACAAAATGGATTGTTAATTTAACAAAATTCAATTGCCGTAGACTTTTAAAAATGAAAAAATAATTTTGTTAAATTAAACGGGCGTTTATAAGATTAACAATGATGCTTGTAATTTTAAATTTTAATAAAATTAAAATTGTTTTATTAACAAACTTACCTACTTATTGATCATATGTTAAACATAATTTTGTTGATTTAACCTTCATTTTTATTGCTTTTACCTAAATTTTTCTTTTATATATATATATATATACCTATGTAGGTATGTATGTTTGACTACATACACTGTACAGAAAAAAGTTTTTCTTCTTCTCTAAGGAAACTACTGGAAACATCCAAAATACTATGTTTAGGGAGAGTACTATCTAGAGCCGATTTTCTATCGATATCATACCAACGCCAAAGCTCCTCTTCGGCCTTCTGGTCAAAAATTTGCTTACAGGAAAATAAAAATAAAATTAAAGAAATAAACATAATTTAAAAATCAATAGTTTCTTCGCTATGCTCAAATCTAAAAGCTGTGTGACGGGATAGTGTACACTGTACCAGTAGAAGTATGGAAAACATTAGAAAGTTTAAGTATAGGGTGGCTAACTTATTAAAACCCTTCACTATTTTTCAAAGATTTCCCTTACGCTTTAGAAAATTAGGTACTGAGAAAATCAAAAATGTACCTATTTAAAATACCAAATACAATATAAATCAAATAGATTTTTACTCAACACCTACTCAAAAACGTGTATACAATATACATATATATAAATATATAAAAATTATATGCCGGTAATCATCATGGCATGTTTATTTGTTATTTTCCAATTTCTAATAAATTTTCGTTAAGATTGGTAGTTTTTCATAACCAATAAACCAACTAAAACTTGGGGGGGGGGTGTTCCCCAAAAAAGTTAATAAGAAAAAAAAAGATTTTTTCCAGAAAACTGGAAACTAAACATGGAATTACTTTTAAATGACCTACATTTATTTAAAATGTAGGTACCTGGATATTTTAAATTGTTAGATTTTTATTTTCCCTAAAATGTCTTAAAAATTGCCTCTAAAAAACCCCTTTAAGATCACATGATTGACTGCAATGGTATAAATGTAGTCGAAATTGTGAGTACATAAATGCCCGTATAATAATGTACTGTCGATAACAGAAGGAGAAAAAATGTTTAAATCGCTACTGCGAATTCAATAACAGGAACGGACTCGGACTGCAGGTGGCAAAATTGCTTAAAGCCTCTATTTATATATTAATTTATATTTATATCTATTTTAAGGGTACTCATAGGATCAGAGAAGGGATGAGAGACATCTCCCCTTCTGAATAATTATTACTTTACAGTGGATTATTGCATAGTTAATATAAAAATATTATAAATTATTTATGTTTGTCCCTAACCTCCTAAAATGTATATTATGATTGCCCATGCCACTATCCTCTTCTGTAGTCAACTTTCCCAAATTATTATATAGGTAATAGATACGAGGATCAAAAACATTTTTTGGGCTTACGAATTTAAGTTTAAAAACGAGGATTATTGAATTCGTGTATTTTATCATGATAATAATGAATGAAGAGTATATAGTAATATAATAATATACTATATATAGGTAATTATTATATTCTATCCTAATGTAGTATTAAAACAAATAAAAATTTAACTATTAATTTGTAGATTAATTTGCCATATTACAACTTTTTAAGTATAAACAAGTTAGGAAAGCCCAGTATATGAGCGCGCTAGTATAGTAGCTCTTTTTTATAAGAAAAAAAGGTCAACCCATCCCTAAATTATAGGTAGATACCTACTTACTCCTTAATTTACCTACTATACGTTTTTAATTGTAATATTATTCAAACAATAATACAAACAATTTGGTAAAACGGCCCATCGATATTTATTATTATATTTTTATTCGAAATAATATTGTTTTCCAATTTATTAAAATGTTGAATTATTTTTGGCACTTTTTCTTTACATTTAAGAAAACTACTAAACGAAAAAAGAATCTATACTTATGTTCACTGTATGGCAAAATGGTAAGAAAAATAATAAAACACAAAATAAGTTTTTGTCGAACAATGACAATGATATTGACGATTGATACGGTAAGGCTACCGTTCGTAGAAAGTAGACTTGTGTTCAGATAACATTCAGTTTCATTTATATTTTTTACAAGTGTTCAAAAAATATATTACAATATAATATTTACAATAGGTTTGTATATTAACAAAGTTACCATATTATGTTATGGGTTTGTGGCGGTCGATTGCCTACCAGCCCCTCGGCTTTTTTAATTAAAAAATCAATTAAAATTAATATTGAAAAAAATCTCCACGCTCGAACACAGTACCTAAATATTTTCATCTTTCATATTTTGTATACATTTTAACTTTGAGATTACACAGAAAAAAATTGTAATCGATAACACAACAATAAAAATAATACTGATACATGACTATTTTTTAATTACTTTTACAATATAATAGAATATTTTTAAATTGTTGGATTTTCTTTTTTCTTATAATTTCACAAATATTGCCAACAGATTAGTTTATGTACTTCCTGATTTCCGATCAAAGCTTTCAATGTATGTAATTATATGTATATAAATTTATAAGTCTTTTTTCTAGGTTATTGTCGTATATACCTACGTCAATTTCTCTAATCAACGTGTACCGCAATACAAAATAATAAAACATACCTACCCTAATGTCTAAAATATGTAAATGACACAGGATAATAACCCTTACCGTTATTATCCTCAAAACACACGACTGTTATAATACCTTTTATATAATCTAGATTGGGATCTGCGTCTTAGTAAAGGATCTGGTATCTCAAACGTCTAAATAATACTTGAAAAACCTTTATAGCTATGGTAAAATAGTACCAAGTTAAAACTAAGTCTTTAGGAGCAGACTATTACAATTAGCTCAGGTCATTTTAACAAGAATACGCGTTGAGGTCATCAATAATGACTGACAGCCAATAGGTATCAAAAATAAATGCACGAACACACTTTCAAAGGTTCGTATTCTACCAAAATAAGGTAAAATATAAACAATGCTAAAACTTAGTACCTACAAAACACTAATAAAATCCGTAATATAAAATACAACAATACGCATACAACTCCTCGCTCTCAGAGGTTTCTTGCAGGTATACCTCCTCGGGACCAAAACTGTCTTTTATAGTAGGTAGGTACCTACCTATATATTTTGATTTTATAACCAGATTAATTTTTAAAAGTACAACATAAACAATTTTGAATTTGATTGGGGTGCGAGTCGCGATACCGATTTAGACTGCATTATAGGTATAGCTATAGGTAGGTAACACATGCGCTTATACACACACATATGCATATACATATAGTATATGTACCTACAATGTACATATTATATACTATATATAATATATGAAACATATATAAGCCGAATATACAACAATTATGTACGAAAAATATTTTTGTTTTCTTATTTTTATAAATTTTCAAATCAAGTTAATTAAAAAAAGATAATATTTTTTTAAATGATATAAATAATAAATTGTAAAACGTTGTATATAGTTTCCTACATAATCTAGTAAAATGGTTATAATGATTACAATTAAACTTTTTGACGGAATTGTACTGCTGAAAATACAAGAAAAAAATATTACTTTTTTAGCAGGTTCGTAATTTTTTAGGGGATAAATTTAGAAAAAATATAGGGAGCATTTGAAATTTCTGAAAATGACTAGAAAAATAAAAAAATGACTTATTTAATTTACCAACTAGAACGAATTTTATATCAGAAAGCTTTTTACCTAAACATGTCTACTATTGCCGACTTTTCTTCTATACTCGAAATTGCGTACCTATATATAAGGTATATATATACAAAAATAAAACCTAGTAAAACCATAATACACTGAATCTAAAATAAAAATAAAAGTATACCTATCTACCTATGTATTTTATAATTTTGTATATATTTATTTTTTTAATGTACCTATTTATTATAATAGAATTTGTTTACATTTTATTATTTGTATAATTTTTTTGCCTATTTACCATTTGCCAACAAACCTAAAACTTATCGACTAAATGCTAACCTTATACCGATAACTTATTTCCTCGAAAAACAAAATAAACAAAAAAAAAAGAGTATAGGTACCTAATTGACTTTTTCTCTAATTTGCCGTTTGAACCACAAACTTTAAAAATTTACCGATATTCACACATATGTCCGGACCTGGTAAACTGATCAAAGCTTGATTCCCCCACTGATGGATATTCACATACATCAAGGCTGAAATCCTTCTTAGCCGACACTAAAATTAAAACATTTCCCCATTGTTTTTATAGAATTTCCCATAGTAGTTGTTCCCTTACATTGTAGTATTCGTACCTATATATTTGCTATTTTGTCATTTAGACATTTAATAGGTACATGACCATTTCTTCATGTGAAATATAAATATATGTTTACTGTTTATTAGTAAATCAATATAATATGTAGTTGTATATATTATAATATTATATTAAATACTATTAGATATATTATCTGATTATAATATTTTTTTGTTCAGAATACTCAACCGTCCCAATGAAAAATGTTCAATGCCACCCAAAACACCTAGACTTGGTCCGGTTGCAATTCAGCGGCGTATTTAGAAATATTGTTTAAGAGAGGGGGTATGAAATAATTAATCATAAGGTGACCCGTGGAGGGGTAAAGCCCCTCACGCCTCCCATCCAATATTATATTACATCTATATATGTTTTAAATGCTGATAATCTCATGTATATAACAAGTTATTTTTAACATCATATTATTTTTTTTATATAGGTTTATATTTTTTCTATAAGATGACATTTTTATATAAAACTAAAAGCCATTTATTATTTAAAATAAATGTATTAGATACCTACCAATCAGTCATTATTTTTATGTATTATATATTGACTTTTTTTAATTGGATAGTGAAACACATTTCAATTTTTTAACTCATAAACTCCTTAGAATAGAAGGTATCTATAGGTACCTATAGGTACTCAATATTAATAAAATTTAACACAATAATATAATAATCTACAAAAATTAAGCTAATATATATATAATAGGTACCTATACTATTATATAAATATTAAAATAAACTATAATTTTATAACATTTATTAGCATATAGATTACCTATAGAGAATAAAAATACATTAATTATGAATTATTAAATATAATTAGTATAATTTATTTATGATAAAAAATCTGGTTTTCTGGATTTATTAGACAATTCATCTTATCGTCTATATATAGGTACAAATGCTGTAAACGCGCAATATTTTGTTCTTATATAATAGTAGCATAATCAATGATAGTATAGTTACCTCTTAACCTCTATTTTATAAATATAATATCAACAATTTACAACTAGCATACGGGATACGGCGAGAAGTGCGTTTTACAATCTTGAATTATTTGAATAATTATTATAAATTATATAATAGGTACGCGCGTTTCATGTTCATAATAATGATTTTTTGTAGATAGTAACCTACATAATCGGTTTTTGTACAAACCATTTATATATATACCTCTATATAGGTACCTATATTATAAATATAGAAATATATATAGATCCCCCATTGCAGGGCTTGTGATTTTTATTATTTTTTATGGGAATATATATTATTCCCCTCTCTCTTATTTGGCTTATATTTTTCCATTTTACTACCTATATATTTCAATAAAAAAATATAAAAAGCCCTACCTTAAGGGGGCATCCATTTCCCCCCCCCTTGTAAATACGCCTCTGTTACAATTCACACATGCCCAGGTATCATAACAAAAACCCGTCCGGGCACCCCATAGAGTACCCTATGAAGATTTGTGAATGATTATATTTTAAATCAACAAGATAATATGTTTTTGAAACCCGTCCGCGTCTGGACTTTGGATGTAAACTTTAAATGTGTCGACTCGTTTTCTTTTGAGGAGTGTACCCAGTGGTGTTCCCATAGGATATACTGCATATACGCCGTATACTTTCATGATTTTTTTGAAAAATCATGGGTATACTGCATATAGGTACTCTCAAATCTCAAGTTATACGCAAAGGAAAAAACCATAAGTACTGAGGAAAGGCCTCAAGAGTTTTAGTCTATTTTTATTTTTTGAATTTATATTTATTAATGTTCCCACTGTAGGCCTCTATACTACTTTAAGAAGAAATATAATTACCTACTTTTAATTATTTTATTATTTTTCGTACTATCGAAATTACCTCTATCCTCGCATCTACTCCTGTAAATCATAAGAAAAATATATGTACTTACCTATAATATTGAATGTTCATGTTTTGGACTTGGGTACTTAACGGCAGGGACGAGAATAGGGGGGGGGTGAGGTGTTACACTCAGGCAAAAACAGAAAGTTGATGACCTTTTTTTTATACTTATTTCAAGGAATATTTAAGAGTATTTCGGAATTATGTCGGCACCCCCCTCCCCCCAATGTGTCTGGCTCGTTCCTGCTTACGGTTTAGTATATACTCTCAAAAAAATGTATGTAATAATGTAGGTACCTATCACATCGCCACTCATCGCGGGACAGCTTTCGAGTGCGATAGCGTTATCCAATAAAATATTGAAAATAAAAAAACCACTGATACTTGATGTGGTAAAAAGTTTAAAAAAAAAAAAATGCAACAAAACAAAATGATCGTTCTATTCTGTGCAAAACGCTATTCTACACGCGAAAAGCTCCAGTGTGAATCCGCCTTAACTGGTTCATGTGGGTACTATGGCAATTTAAATGTAATTGTCTGTATACACTATAATATATCCGATATCGATAAGAATATTTACTTATTTCATATATTTTTATTATGGAGTAATATTCAAGTTATAACGGATGGGTAATGTGGATTAGAATATGTTTCGCAATAATATAGAATGTGATATTATAATAGGTACACAAATATACATAATAATATGTTAATTGTATATATATATATGAATAGGTATGATAATAGGTAATAGAGAATAATATCATAGATATATACTAATACCATAGAAATTAATACTATAAAAATACTTGTAATACTAAATTGGTACCTGTATATGGAAAATATAGATCACAGAATTCGGTATTCGTCTGATATCGGGTTATCAATAACTGTTTTTCTTATCTTTTTATTATTTGATAATTTCATAATCGTGTATTCTTATTCTATGGTTCTGTTTCTGTGATCGTGTATTCGTGTGGTTTATTTTTATTATTTTTAAACCTTTGAACCCGTTCCTACTAGTTTTGAATTTCTGATAATTAAATTATCAAAATTCGACGATTAGATCATCGTCATTAAGATTTCAGAATATTAGGTAGGTATTCAAATCATCGTGTAAACTACACTTATCTTGGAAGTGAACAGTAGCCTGATTCAGTATACCTACCCACATACTCTATAGACGTTTCACCAGAATATCAGATAGTAATGGACAACAAGGATGACGAACTGCCTGATAAAGATGCGGCCAAAGAATTTTATGCTAAATATGAACCCAAAGAAATACTGGGCAGGTATGTTGTTAGATATGAAATTATTATGCTTGGAAGTGTGTTTTATTCAGTCGATGTATTGATTTTACATTAGAGGTGTTAGCTCGACTGTACGACGTTGTGTTGAAAAAGAAACAGGCATAGAATTTGCGGCCAAAATTATAGATCTCAGTAATGATCCTGAAAATAGAGAGACAACTATGGAAGAAATAAATATACTACGGATGGTGATTGGACATGAATTTATTAGTAAGTATTATATTATAAAACTTATAATGATTAACATACCACTTATTAATAATTTTTTTAATTAATTCCAGTACATTTGCATGATGTATTTGAGTCCGAGACATTCATATTTTTAGTCTTCGAACTTTGTAGAAATGGTGAATTGTTTGATTATTTAACCAATGTTGTAACATTTTCCGAAAAAAAAACTAGGTATATAATGAGGCAACTATTTGAGGCCTTGCAACATGTCCACAGGCAAGGTGTTGTACATAGAGATATTAAACCGGAAAATATTTTACTCGATGATGCATTCGATATAAAACTCACAGATTTTGGATTTGCAAGTGTTTTAAAACCAGGTCAATTACTTAGAGGTCAGTTAACAAAATATACTAGATATCATTTGTGATTTTATAACATTTAATAGAATTTTATAATTAACATATATTTATAATACGTATACATTTACAATTAACATATATTTATAATATATATACATTTACAATTAACATAATTATAATATGGTAATGGAGTTCAGACACATTTATTGATGATCAGACAAAATGTTTACAAAATTAGAATAATTCATTAGGTATATAGGGTACAGCAAAAAATATCTTTATTGTGGAGGTCAATAACAAAAAACAACAAACTAGGTATCTAGTTATCTAAATTTTTTTTATAAAATCAAAATACTTATTGTCGTTGACGGGAATAAACCTCATAAAAAATTTAAAAAAAGTGATATGTTCAAAAAACACTAAAATTCCACACACATGTATACAAGACGTGTGAATGTGTGATATACCTGTGATAAGACGTGTAATGTGATATCATTAAAGTCCTTTTAATCAGCAATGTTCGTGTATGGTTCAACATTATCAACATATTCAAATTTTTAATAATATATTTATAATAAAAATAATTAAATTATGTTTTTTTCTAGTTCTGAATATTACAAAATTTATTTATTATAAACAATTAATACTGTATACCAATATTTAGGTAGGTACTTACCTATATTATACTATATTTAAAATAAATATCCTTAACAGCAACAACATATGCGTCTACAAATTAATTTAACTACGTTATTTTACATTTTTCGTTGAGACGTAATATTTTTAATTGAATACGTTTATACAAACTACAATTATTTTTATTCTTCCAATGCTATTCTTTTTTTCTTAAGTTATGAATTACCAATAACCTTTTGATTATATTTTTGTGCATTAATCAGTAATTGAAATGCACACTATAAGATGACTCAAATATCAAATACACATTTAAAGTTTTAAATAAAAATACATTTTCTATTCTAAAAATTTTAGAATAGAAAATAATATTGTATTCGGGCACCACCTATATGTTCATTTTTAAAATTTTCATTTTTGTATTATTTTTTTTTAATTAACATTTATATTTTCTATTCTAAATGGTTAAAGTGAAAATCGAAATGGATGCATATTTGTTGCTGTTAAAATAATGACATCCACAAATATGTGTACTATGATCTATACCTAAAGGTAACAACCCAGATTTAATCTAAAAATGTTTGTCAACAGTACATTTTCAAAATTAACGTTTTAAAAATAATGAATTCTAACTTCAAATATACTATTTATAAATAACACAAATTTATAATAAATATTATCTATTTTACGCTATATTTATAGGTACATTACAATTTAAAATTTTTCTTAAATTAAAAACTAAAAAAAATAATTTTTATTTAAATATTAAATATTGAATTTAAAATAACCATGCATTTTAAATTAAATTCAACATAGTATGTATTACATATGTACCTATATACTTAAATAATCTTTTATTTCATTACTTATATGCAAGCACAGATTGACAGAATGATAGGTAACTACATTTAGTTAAATAAATGCCAACACTAAAAAATGTTCTATTAAATGTACTTCTGAACATTTTAATTAAATAAAATTTTAAACAAATCTTAATATAATATGTGTATTCAAGATAAATTAAATTAACATGGATTTCACACACAATTTTCTATATATCTTATGGAATAGAGGTAGTTCAGTTATTTATTTTTTTTTATTAGGTACTTTAATTAATACTGTAATTCAGTTATATTTATAAGAATGCAGAAGTTAATAATTTAATACAAAAATCTGATTGTTATTAGCTATAATATATATTTCCAACATCTAACTTGAAAAAATTATGTTTTAATTATTTAACTTCAATTTTTAATAAAATTTTATTGGTACCTACTATTATGCAACTAATAAAATGATAAAATATTCCAGAATAATAATTGTTTGATATTAAATATGATGAATACATAAGTATTTACATAATGATTGAAAATAAATTAAAATGAGAATTTTTTAGATCATAAATTGAATGTAAATTGTATAATATATATATTATACTGTATTAGGATAATATTACATCTTATTTAAGTTTGATTTTTCATAAAATTATACATTTTAAATTAATAACACAATTTATTGAATAACAAAAACATTGATAATATATACAATGATTAAAAGAATCATAATGAACAAATTGTTGTAAAATGTAATATTTTAAAAAGTAATCATGTAACCCATTTATTAGTTTATAATATTATTATTATTATAATAATTATTAAATATGATATATGCATAATGATTATGATACATGACATATGATTAAACATTTTGAAACTTAGTTAGAATTATTTTGGATCATTTAATGTACTTAATTTTTAAAACATATTTTTATATAGGTTTTTTTTTTTTTTTTAATAAATAGTTTTCAATATTATATTTTAAATAGGTAGGTATTTAATAATAATATTGATCAAATATAATACTTATAAAAAGAATCATATTTAAAAAACTATAGGTACAATGAATATTATATTTTATGACATAAAAAAAATTAAAATTAGGTATACTTTAGGGTAAACGAACAAAATCCCCCGAAAAATAATAAAACAATATAATGCAAAGGGTTTTAGAAATTTCTTAAATACAATATGTAAAATAAAAACATGTACACTTTAAGTGTGACCAAAGAACTACGTCTACTGTTGAGACACGTCGAACAATATAAAAATTAAATATAATATAAATAATATAAAAATATGATATTAGGTATAATATTTATTTGTATTAATATTTAATATTATGTCTGGCATGTTTTTGCTTTATAGTTTATACAAGTGTATTATAATACTCTTCAGTATAACTATGGTATGTTATTATTTTTTTCGTCATAAAACCCTTTTCATTCTTTGGACAATAATTGGTATCTACCTAATAAAATAAATAATAATTCGAAGGGGTCAGAGGTAACAGGAGTGGTATTTAAACAAATATTATGTACTTGTATTTAATATTCATGCTTCACCACTGTTTTCATTCATTTTTATTTTATTTATCTCTTGGGGGGGGATTTTATCCGCTTAAAAATTTGGAGGGATTTTTTCCTATCACAAAAGTATATGGGGAGATTTTGTCCTTAATTCATTATTTAGGTATCTATATTATGTACTCAGTTAAATGTTAGTTATAGGTAGTGTATTAGATAATAATAAATAGGTAGGTACACAGTTTAAAATTGTATTATTAAAGAAATGCAAATAATTTCCAAACTTTATTGATTAATAGGAATATTCATAGTAACAAATTAAGCTTTAAATTATTACAATTGCTTGTAAAATGATCAAATTTTAATAAAAAAATTTTATTTCCAATTTACTTTTGGTATAATAAATTTATATTCGATAAGTTTACTGTGGGTATTATAATTTTAATGATCTATATTAATTTCATAATAGAAGTATGATAGGCTTATAGGCTATAACCTACATATTATTATTATTATTATTATTATACTATGTACCTAACACTTCAATATAAAAAAAAAACTATTTAAATTAAAAACATCCACTCCCAATTTACAATCATAGTTAAAAATGCGTAATGAATTCAAATACTTTGGTAAACAATTGCAGTGAATGAAACTAATTATTCAATTATTATCATTATACCTGTCAATTATTCTATGTCTGAATACTGTATGTAAAAAATAAATATATTAGGTACTGTAGATCACAATTTATTATTAACTGTTAAACCACAAAATAAAATATGTATTATTTTAATATTTTATTCACATTTTCTAACCAACGGTTTGTATTTTCGTGATAATGTGTTAAAATAATAATTGATAACAACTAATAACAATAACAGTTGATTGGTTTCTGTCAGGAACTAAAATATTAATAATAATATTTTATTCTGTGGTGCTACTATTATAATATTATCAAATACTATAAATTATATGTAAAGTATTTGATATTATTTAATCTATTCTGTGAAACTATTAACTAGTAGCACACCCTGGACACGGTAATTGTAGTAGCACAGAATAGATTAAATGTTGTAGTACTTGACGGCTATCGTTATTTATTACCGTGTCAATATTACTATTACTGACAGCTGCTAGTGTGTACCATTAAAATAATTATCATAAATTTGATATTATAACCACAGAATATTCTGTGTTATAACTACATTGATAGCATCTCCATTGAGTGACTATTATGCCAAAAATCAATGCGTACATAGAAAAGACATTATAACGTGTCAAACGTAGTATTAGATCTATCCTATAGAGTTACACCCCTCTGAATGCATGTTTAAAAAAAATGAATAGTGGGACATTATTCATTTATTTTATTATTACTTATTATTTAATATTTTTTTAGAAAAAATAAATAAAGTACATACAAATTGATGTAGGTTAATTATTAATTAAGTTTAAAATATTTAATTACAGCTTCAATTTCTAATTTGTATTCAACCCTTTTATACTCGTAAAATAAAGTTATTTTGAAAGTATTTGGTATACATTGAAAATTCAATCGCCATTATTGTTATTTTTTATTTATCTACAATAATGTATAAAAATAATGTGGGGTTACCATTTAAAAATCAAAAGTTGGTATCTATATCCGGGCCCATATCTCATAAAATAAGAGGGGGAATTTTTGAAAAGTATATCCAAATATGCGTATTGAAACCCTTAACATTATACAAAAATCAGAATTCGAAAATATTAATTAGGAGCTGAGAAAAAAGTACTTTTTGAACACCTTGTATAATATCTTTCCTGTATTATACTTTCCCCGAAGTGTTCGTTCCTGTTTAATATTTTTCTGTGTATTTTTTCCAGAAATATTTGTTCTTATGTAATATTTTTCTGTTTTTTTTTAGTTTTCCCTCAAAACTAACACCCACTGAATAATCTGGAAGCTTTTATGGTTACTATTTATCTAGAAATCATTTGTATATTTATAATTTACTATCAGTAATGACCGTAATAGTTATGAAAAACTATAAGACATGTATGGAAATATGTATTTATTAAGATCAATATAATTTAAGTGATTACATTTTTTTAAGTTTGTTAAAAATATAACTATTATATTATGTAGGTAGTAGAGACTCTGGCCTATCATGATTTTTAAATTTTATTGTCATTATTTAGAAAACAACATTTTTTGTCTATTATGATAATAATAATAATTTATTAAGATTTTTATTTTACTGACCATCAAAAAATGTGACTGGACATTTTGTCTAAATTTTTTTTATCTGATTATGAGGGAACATATATTATATTGTTTACAACATTTAAAGTTGCTATTCAAAAATATTCTAAAAGTGGGTACGCACAAGTGAATATGATGTTAAGCCACTTGGACACGAACAGGTCCACATTCATAGAAGTACTTATTTGTTTGTATAGACGAAATGTGGGTGATTTATTCCGTTTATAAACATGATTAAAATGAATATATGTGAATATAAAATACATAGCGACGCACAAAATTCGTACCATATGTGGTTAGTTATTTGAGCCGGTCCCAGAATGGGCGGATCACTATGCAGGCCTATTGAACCTATTCTGTGACTGTTGATGAATGGTTCTGAATAATTAGAAACATAGTTGTATGATAAGTATATTTGTCACTTTTGTTGGACTCAACTTAATAACGATTTAATTTTAATTTAATATAGATACCATTAAATTATTTTATAATTTATATTATGCATCTTAGAAATACAATGCAAGTGGTCAAAATTGATATTAGTAAACTGCTATGGATTCACTGAAAACAAAGATAAAAACACAAAACTTTAAACAAATAACAGGGATTGTACTATTTGTACTATGGGATCTTAATGCCAAGATTGGTAAAGAGCAAATTTTCATATATGTTGTTGGAACATGTCATAATCTTCATAAAACTACCAACGATAATGGAAAAGGCTTGCAAACTTTGTAATAGAAACAAACTTAGTGGTCAGCATCATGTTTCCTACATAAAATAATATAGTAAACATGATTGTCGCCAGGAGGATCGGTAACAAATCAAATTGATCATATCCTTATTGATAACAATGTGAGAAGTTATAGAGGGGGTGTTGTGGTAATTGAGGAATCAATGTAAGTAACCTTAAAGATTAGAAAGAGATCAAGGTTTAAAATAACATTAGGTCTAGTACATGACTATTAAAGGAAAATTTCACGGATATTAATAAGATGTGGGCGTCTTTACAAAAAATGTTTAAAAATACTATTCTGTAAAGTTACTGAAAGTTCTGGGATGTGAATAAAACAAGAAAAGATCTAAGTTGTTTAACTTAAATTTGACAAAGCACTGGGAGGAACCTACAGATGCTGAAAAATAAAAACTCATAAAAAAAGGAGGAGAAATGTACTAAATCTAGGAAGAATGATCCAAAAACATGGAAAGAAGAATCGTTACCCAAATAATGGCATACTTTGATAAGATTTTATATAATATAATGGATGTCAAAAATTATAAGGGGTTATTTCTGTTATCTACAGTGTATAAAGTACTATTCAATACTGAATATACCTACTATTTAATACTCGTGCTGTATACAAAAATTATCATTGGTGAATATCAAACTACACTTATAAAAGGGAAGTGTATGATTCTATGTTAAGGAAATCTTTATGGTCTGCAATTGTTCAGAACTGTAAAATTTAATTTAATCAAAAAAAAGTTTTGTTGGAACAGGATTAAGACGAGTATTCCTAGTTTCTTATGTTATTTAATATAGAATTAGAATATATGACCAGACAAGTAAAAGTAATAGGAATAGAAGTAAGAATTCAAAAATATACATCTTGGCAGAATCAGAAGAAGATCTTTGAACAATGGTTCATAATATAATGACTAAAGTAAAGAATGGGATTAATAATAAACAAAGAAAATCCTACATGATATTATCTAGAAAAGTACATCAGCAAAGATATATTACAGTAGAATATATGAAATATGAATTCATAAAATATTGGGAATTTGCTATAGTTATAGCACCTAAATATAGGCAGTAATACCTGTTAAATACAGGGTTAAATATTAACATTAAAGCAATTAAATATTATGCGTAATAAAACATTATAGGTTGTTTATTTTATTTTTTATATTCATAAGAATAAAAAGGTATTGTAGTTTATAATATTTATTTTATTGTTTAAATGAAAATGATGTGTATAGGCCACAGATTAAGATATATCTAATATAGTACATCTATCTGTATTATAAATTAAAATTAAATAAATGTTAAATATTATTGAAATTTAACATATACATTGACATTTTTCAAACTTGATTTTAAACTGTGTAGAAAATAAAATATAATTAAATTTATAACAACCTTAATAAAAAAATATTGTCAACAATCAACAATCATAAATCTACAATTGATATTTTTGATTTTGATACTTGGTACCCATTTTATTTGGTATCCAAACATTTTTTAGCGAGGGTTGTATCCAAAAAACAAATGTATGGCAGGCCAAAGATCTGAGTGTAACTAGAAACAAATTTTGGGAGTTATAAATTATTTGTTTTTTATTTATATATAATTAATTAATTTTAGATTTTGAGCGAAACTGGAAATGTATTGGTTAATAATGTTGTATATAAATTTTATTTTTCTACGGCTCTACTTTTTTGGGTAGGAGTTGAGCATGAGATTTGAGTAAATAACTTTTTAATGATAAATTTGATATAGTTGGTACTTTAAAGAGGTAATTTTTTATTTTACTAGTAGTTTTGTTAAATGTAAAGGAAATTTACCTTTTATAAATGAAAAAATGACAAATTAGATTATTATGGTTATTGATTTATTTAGAAAAATTATACCAAATTTTGTTCCAGAATCATTTTTTAAATAATTTAAAAAAATGTTTTATTTAATGATTTATGTTTTCTTTTAAAATAATAATAATACACTACAATGTCTGTAGAAAAGAAGAAACGCGTTATAATCTATAAAAGTTCTTCGGGCCGGATAATATTTGATGGCGAGCCGTTCGGCCACCACTGCTCTATACTATAGGCTGATTGATAAAATTGATTAGTGAAATAAAACAATATTTTTTCTTAAACATACAGAATTATTAGACCATATAACCATTATTTATATATATATTATATATATTGTTTATATATTTTATATATTATTTATACCTATATATATATATTATTATACTCAAAAAGTATCGAGATTGATACCAAAAAAATATCTCAAAAACATTATCATGTTTTTTTAATATATTGTTTTATGTAATTTTACTAAAATTCGATTTTAATATTTTATTTTACAAATTTACCATTATTACATGATTTTTATTTAAATTTTCCAAGAAATATTTTTATTTTACCTATACGTAATACTATAGGTACACTATACAGTACCATACATAATAATAAATAACTACCATATGCACAATGGACTAACACATCATCGCAGCTTTTGGTCTGTTACCTGGCGATAACAGCAATAACAAATAATAATAAAAAGATTTCTGGAATCATGACGAAATACAAATAATTATTGGCAGGTAGGTGCAATTGGTTATCAATAAAAATAAAACGTAGAGCATTTTGATTTTTTAGGATATTCCATTTCCAACCCTACATATCACATTTTTTTGAATTTCAAAATCCCTCAAATTTATTTAAAGTTTAAATATTTTTTTTACTCCAATCATATGTACCAATAATAACTTGAATTTACAAATTGATAGATAACCTTTTGTTTTTTAGCCTTCATACATTTTATTTTTATAAATTTCAAATTGAATTTTCATGTTTACTTGAATTTAAACTTTGTAATTGAATTCAGTTCGGTTTGATTTTACTACTCGAGTTAAAATTTTGAGTTTGGTTAGATTCTAATCATAATGTATACTTGTTTGTAATGTAAATATATTGAAATATTTTGTATATCTACTATTTTACCCCTTTGGGATGTTAAATATTAAATAAATAAACTATCAATTAGCTTGCTAATATTTGTTTTCTATATAATAGATTGTGTAGTTTTAATTATTCATTACATTATATTGTTTTTTTTTTTTTTTTTAGATTTATGTGGAACTCCAAATTATTTAGCACCGGAAGTATTAAAAGTAAATATGTTTGATGATGCTGAAGGATATGGATTCTCCTGTGATCTGTAATTATATATTTATAATTATTAACTAAGTGTTAGCATAATTGTATGTAATGTATGAAAAAATTAATTCAATAAGTGATATTTAATATCAATAAAAGCATATTTATTTTATTTCATGAGTTACACATAATAAATTAAATATTATTAAAAAAAATATCAGTATTATGATTTTTAAATATTAACATGTTATGTTTTTTAATAGGTGGGCATGTGGTGTGGTTATGTATACACTGTAAGTAATTGTATTAATAATGAACTAGGTACCTAATTGTTATGCCCAATTATCAAAATATATGTTTTGATTTCATTAAAATTATTCATATATAATTATAATTATATTGCAGATTAATTGGTTGTCCTCCGTTTTGGCACCGTAAACAAATGATTATGTTGCGAAATATAATGGAAGGGAAATTTTCATTTAACTCACCCGAATGGCAAGATATATCTGGTAAAAATAAATAGTTAGTCGAAATTGAAAATAAATTATTTGAAAACATGTAACTTTATAAAATAAATAATAATCATGGTATTTTGTATTAAAATGTTTTTTTAGAGCTACCAAAGGATTTAATAAGAAAACTTTTAGTATTGAACCCAAATGAAAGATTAACTGTGGACGAAGCACTGGAACATCCATTTTTTAATGTTAAAGTAAGTTACCATTATTTAACAGAATATATTTTCTTTAACTATTGTTTATATTATTTATGATAGATATTTGATCAAGATATTGCTCCATTGAAAAGAACACTTAGCATGGCATCAACAAAATTCAATCAAATATCAAAATTAGCTAAACAAATTAAAGTGCGGCCATTTAATGCTCGGAAGAAATTCTTATATGCTATATTAGTGGTGCGTGTAATTGTAAGATTATTAAGATTGTTACCATGTGCGACTGATAAGATTTCTGTGACTCTGGTTAAACAAGATCCTTATAGACATAAAATGTTGAGAAAAGTAAGTGAAAACTGAATTTAAATTATTTAAAAAATACAAAAACTAATTTTAAATTATTATAATTTATATAGCTTATTGACGCAATGGCATTTAAAGTCTATGGACACTGGATTAAAAAGGGTGAAGGGCAAAATAGAGCAGCTCTCTTTGAAAATATACAAAAGACTGAATTAAAAGTAATTTACATGAGTAATTTATCACCATCATTATAGTTGTTTTTGAGTCATTTTAAATTATTTATGCTACTTTGTTAATTATTTGTTAATAATTGAGTATGTTTAAAATAGTTGTTGTAGAGACGGTGCTATTATATTAATTTATTTTAATAATATTCTTACTCAAATTTAAATTAGTGTCTTCCACTGTGAACTTTTTGTCTGTTGTATTGTATTATTGATATTAAATATTATAATTAAGCACTAATAATTACAATTATAATATAATAATTCTGCTATAATTGTTTTCATTTGCATGAATAATAATAAAACCTTGTTTGGAATAATTTTTATATCAAGATTTGTAATTTTTATATATATAAATTTCTAACAATACAATTAAAAAATGACCATAAGAGGAATTTTTATACAATTATACCTACTTTAAAAATTTATTAATTAACTTACCAAACAAATATTATTATTATTATTATGAAATTAGGTATCCTTACTCTTCTCATTAGTTATAATTTTATAAATGTTAAAAACATATTTATAATACAATAATTATGGATTTTCAAGATATAATTTTATAATCTACAAAATGTTTATGAGGTAACCAGTACTCTATTGAATATTGGCCATTCAATTTTGTGTTTTGATATATAATTGGAAAACACATTTTTGGTTTAATTTAATATTAATTAAAATCAAATCAATTAATATTGTGCTATTACAATTTGGAAATCATAAATTAAGGAAACTAATATTGCATATTATAATATGTAATTATTTTTTTTATAAAAATTTATTTTGATATTTATATTATATATTTTTAAATTATTCGAGTTATTATTTTTAAATATTATATGAAATGGGTACTATATACATTTTATAGGAATTAGTCAATTTTATTTAATACCCCAATTACTATAGTACATTTCATATCAACTGAGACTAGATTATATCACTACATGCGGCAGTTTCTTCCCAAATCAATAGTTCTAAAATTATGCCAAAAAATAATAAGCGTCAGTTTACATTCTATAGTAGCCTGCACGCTAGTTTTAGTATTATTAATGATGAATTGCCATATGGAGCAATAACATTAAATCACAATTAACATATTAATTGTGTACTTAATGAAATATATTTAAAAAATAGTGCCATTAATATTTTTATCTTTATATTATACACCTATAATACATTACACATGTTATATTCAATGAAAGGAAATTTAAATTAGAATTACATTTAAATGTTTTTTCATTATTTTTTTGCTATATGAAGCATTGTTAACATTATAATGTATTGAGATGTCTATTTACTATTGTATACCGGGTAATCTTTTTCTTTTTTATTATTTTAACTTGTTTTTCTATTTTATTTATTCAAGTCTGTATTATATAGGTAATTAAAATTGATCAGGTTTTATTTGTTATTAGTTTTCCTGTTAAATTTAAAATTATAGAATAAAATTCAAGTAACTATATTGCTATAAATTGCCAAAAAAATTTGATTTATTGCAATGTTAAGTAATTTACCAAGATGTAAAAAACTAAAAATATGGAATAGTTTAATACCTAATCATTTGTTAATAGCTAATGAAAATATTTAGTATAAGTATTTGAATTGAACATTACTTTTTTATATAATTTATTTTAGATTTTGTGTAAAAATTAATTTAACACATTTAAACAATAATTGTTATTACTTGTTGGTTATTATAATGTTAGGTAAACATAAGATGTTTCAGTACTTTTCCATTGTGTTGACTACTATATTTATTTATTTTGACTATTAAAGTGTTGGCACTATTTAAGCATAAAACAATATAAAAATACCGAGATTATGTAATTTATTTTTAAAAGCTCAATTAATTTAAAACCTATTACCGAAACTAATATGAACCAAAATCTTGATTTTTCTAGCATACCTTCATACTGCATTTCAAAATTACAAAATCTCGTTTTTAGAAGTTTTATATTTGTATCTTATCCATTCTTATATGTGCAGTTTTTAGATGGAAATTTAAATAATTTTATTTATTTCAGTATTAGATCAATTTTATAAATCCATAACAAAATATATGATAATAAGTATAATACTTACTATTAATTATTATAACATAGGAGACTTACAAGATTATCGAGATAAAGTATATGTGCACCATGATTGTAGTTTGTTGACATAATGGATAAATACTGATATAGTTTAAACTTATAAATTATTATATGTATGTATATACTTTATATATAGGCAGTTTATTGTGTTTAGTAATTATTTTAGAGTTTAGACAACAATTCATTTAGAATTTATGGCCTCCACACCACAAATTTTAAGGAGTAAAATATAGGCAACTTCTTATTCTTTCGTTGTGTGGTTCTAGGCTGATGCGAGTTGTATGTGTACATTATCATTAGTATTGGTAACCCGTGTCAAATTAAACTGAAAGACACGTGCACATGTCAACGATCTATTTTGCAACATCAAAATAACATCTTATGATTCCATATTTCTATCAGAATGTTGCAACGCGTACATCAATTTTAATTTTGAAAAAAATCAAATATTTTTTTTGAAAAATGTTGATGTCATAAAACAAGTGATTTTAAATATTAATTAATTTATGTAATACTGACTATATTTAAAAATCTTCAATTTATTATTGCACGGCATTATTAAGTTATATATTAACTTAACATATGAATATGTGTAATATTGTATATTATGCATTATACAATACCCTGTCTGACTGTTCCATATTTTTCATAATTTTAAAAATATATGTAGGTAGTATTTAAATTTGTTAATAATGAATACTTTTAAAAAGTATTCTAATAAATAAAGAAAAAAAAACTGCAGGTACCTAGGTATTTGGGATACAGGATGCAAATTCAAATATATAATATATTTAATATATTCTTTTGAATAATATACCTAGCTATATAAAATATTCTAAAATTAATAAGTTAATAATTTATAAAAACATTTTTTCAACAATTATTAAAATATGATAAAAAAAATATTTATAATAGGTATAATGTATTTAAAAGTTATTTAGAAAAAATATTCGAATATTGTATTTTAAAAACTATTTAGAATAATACTTGAATATAAAAAGTTCTTAACATGAAAAAATAAACCATTGTAAAACTACTACTCCCTCACTCCGCACAGAATCTAAAATGCATGCCCTTCAAAAGTTTAAACATGACAGTTTTTAGGAGTTATACATAGGCAATTTTATCACCTTTTAAGAAAAATTAAAATCTAACAATTTATTGAGAAATATTTTAATACATTTGTAAAGTCATTTTAAAATATTTCCATATTGGTAACATTTTTTATTGTTGCGTAATAATAAATGGTACTTAATACTTATAGGTATATAATGTACCGATTTTAATGCTGAAAATATATTAAGATTCTGTAGGTTTTTTGCTAGAATACATTGGGAATCATTTTTCCATATGATAAAGGTTTACAAATTAGTAAAATTCCAAAAAATAAGTCCCATCGGCCATTTTTTAAAATTTTTAATAAAAATTTAAAATTATATTTCCAACATTTCCTAGTAAAGAACCTACATAATCTGAATAGTTGATACCTATTTTTTCAGATTTAAAATCGGAAGATTCTTTGTATCCTTAATTTTGTCAGGTCTAAATGAATTAAAAAATAGATCACATTCTAACTGCCTTAAATATGTACTTAATTTAATTCAAATACTTTTACAAGACTGGCAATAATTTTATTTTATTTTATTAACGAACAAAAAAAAAAAAAAAACAATTTTTTTTTTTTTAAATTACGTAAGTATAGGTATATTGCAGGTATAATAAAGTAAAACTATAGCATAGAATAGGTAATATAGTTACTTTATAGTTAGTTAGTTATATTTATATATACCTATATGACGTTATTTTAAATAAATCGTCGTTAAAAAAAAAGACTAATAAATTTGAAATAGTTTACATTTATTTTATTCTTAAATATCTTCAAAGTTAAGTAAAAAATAAAATTCTTTAATGAGCCAACACGAGATAATAACAAATCCTTATAGACCTTATAATTATACAATAATAGGTGCATATAGGGTTACAACTTATATACCTACCATTCACATATTACCTATACATATGTTATTTAATATTATTGAAAATGGCAGAGCGCGAGAAAAGAGTTTCTATATATACCTATATATATATATATATTATATATATACGATAGTGTGCAGGAAAAAAATATTGAAATAATTCAATATTATTTATGTATATTATATTATTATTGTGTATTACGACTGCCGATGCAATAATATATAGTGATGATAGTAACTGATATGTGCATAATTGCATTGTATGCACATTTTAAGGGGCTAAAATTTCTTGTTTCGTGTAAATTTTTTTACGATTTCAGCGCATACCGCTATATATATATATATATATATATATATGTATACATGTACTCGTGAATTAATAATGAAAAATTAAAATTAAATTACCTACATATACGCATATATAATCACCGAGGGCGATTTCCAGGTGATAAAAACAAAATTTTTGGCCGCGCACATCGAATTTTATACTTATAACAACAGGTAGAATAAAATATATACATGCGTATATATATATATACACACACGCAAATATAAATAATATATATATATATATATAATCGGAACTCCCCCACCATATCTCTTGGCGATGCGTTCCCTTGACCCAATTGCCGGTCAACGACGTGCAATTTTTTTTTCGCATACTTATTCCCCCTCGGGCGTCCCCCGAAATTTGAATCTCGCGCGCGCGCCTTCATACATAATAATTTTATGCCTATAGGTATATATATATATATAATATCAGAGAGCCATTACCTATACTGTATGTATGTATGCGAATAATACTATGTAGGGGCGCGAGGGGAAGAGAACTCGTCCCGGCCGGGTTTTTTTTCCTTTTATATATATATACGACACCACTTCTTCTCCAGTTTTGTCTCCCACCAATGTGCAGATAGAAAAATATCATATTATAGCATCTATAGCTTATATATATACACACGTTTGTTGTCGATATATAATATTATAGGCGTATATACCTATATAGTACTATTCCAAGTATATATAGGTACGCATAATATCTATATATTTATATATGTTATTATATTATAATATTATATTATTTATAATAATTAAATTTATAATATCATATACTTATACTACGTCCCATATTATAATATATATATATATATATATATCAGTGGCGTATTTTCAATTTTTATCAAGGAGGGTTTTATAGCCGTTATAATTCCTGCAGGGGCGTCATCTGGGTGGCTTATTTAAGTTTAACATATATATAATGTGAAGAAAAACGGTTAAAATTGGCCTGCCCATATAAAAGCCCGCACGCACCCGAAAAAAAAAACTGAAATGACGCTCCTGTATAATTCAGGTAAAAAAACAGATACATTTTGACGATTTTGTCAGAACTCTGGAGCCCCTCCCCCCCCCCGTAAATACGCCACAGATATAACATATATACCTACCATAATATAGATACCAAATATTGTATTTTAACCGCGCGTATACACGGGGGCAATATCAGTAATAGCGCTGAGGTATAGTATATTATTATGTGTTTGTTTATTATACGCGAACGCCAGTAAATTGCAAATTACGCGTACGCACGGCGCGCGCGCCGTAAAAAAATCAAAAATCGAACCCGCGCGTTCGTTTCGGACAGAAGAGAATTGATATACCTATTAGGTATATGTAGATAACTGGGAACCGTGAAAAATATAATAGGTACCTATATATAGATATAGGAAAACATCGTCTATATTATTATGTTATAGGTGTAAACCTGCACATGCCGTATACCTAATATTATACAATATTAAATTATTTTAAACACATTTTATTGTTTATTTTTTGTTTTTTCATTATTTATACAAGACCGATAATATTTTTAGCAAGTAGCAGCGATATTATACGTCATATAATAGTATAGGTATAGAGAGGTACTTATTGCGTGAACTATGAATAGGTGTAATGTACACGTTTGTATAATATTATATGTACGACCGTTTCGAATTATTTCTGTAGACCCGCCGCAGCAGTCCACTCTAAATACGCGAATGCCATATTACAGAGGACGGAGAAACAATGGGAAGAAAATTTCGATTAAACGCGCGTGTGCATGTTGTTGTTGTGTACTCGCGGAGGCGACGTTAACACCGGGACAGGACGAACGTTGTGTATTTCATGTGGCCCGGGACGGACAACAACGTGCGCGCGTACACGTACCTACACACACACACACACACACGGACGAGAAAAAACTACGCTCGGCGCACACGCACACAGATACTTCCAATTACGTACAAAAGGACACGGCGTCCGCGTTTTGCCGCGCGCGCGCTCGCTCTCCCCATCCCGCCGGCGCGTTTGCGTGTGTATATTACACTGTACGGCGTCGCCGTCGCTGCCGCCGCCGTCGTCGTCGTGCCGTCACCGTCGTGTGTGTACGTACGCTACTCAATACGGCCGCCGTGCCATAGGCCACGCCTATCCTGTGGACTTGTACACGCCGGATTGGCCGGTAGCCCGGACACGTGAGCAACCGCCAGCGTGCAGCGCCCGGGCCCCGCCGATCATTTCGGTTTGCGAAAATCCTACGCGCACCACGTAGTCCGCCGCGCACCCGGCACCATACAGCCAGTAGCCCGAACGGCACAGCTACGTCCGCGCCGCGACCTGTGGGTATACGTTATGTTAACGTTTTTTTTTCCTTTTTTTTTCTTTTTTTTTTTAACATAACACATTACTAAATATTATTTATAATAACGCACTTTGTTTTTCGTTTTCCCGGCTGTGTTCGATCGGGCGGCGTGTGGTGTGGCCGTTTAAAATAACAAAAAATAAATAGTTATTAACTCTCCGCGTTTCGTTTGCTGCTGCCGCCGACGACGACGTTGTGTTTGGAAAGAAATAATCGCGGCTATCGTATTGTTCGGCCGGTTCTTTTTTCGACAAAAAAGACAATCTAAGAGAAGGATAGCGTGAAAACCGTTTCGAATACAATAGTAAATCGAAATTCAATCGTGCGTCTCGTGTTTGCGCTCGCCGTTCTCGCGGTTTTCTCCTGCCCGTTCGCCGCCGCGCGTGTCATCCAACATGAAGCGATCGCGACGTGCGTGACTCCGGTACGGCAGGGCGTCTCGCGATTGTGTAAATGGTGTTTGCGTCCAGGGCACTGTGATATGTTTGCGGTTGACACGTGGACGACGACGGAGGAGGTGGCTTGCCCGGGCCAGCATGAGCATGAGATGCGGGCTACAGACACTGCTTGAGGCTGCCCGATTCGTCGAGTTACAGGAAGAGTTCGAGAAACAACAGTTGGTCACCTTACACGCAGCTGGTAAATACGATATTTGAATAGTTTTTCCGTTCCGCGACGGTGGACGATCGTTGCGGCGGCCGGCGGAAAACGCAGTTTTTTCCGCGGTCGCGCGAATCTTTTTCTCGCATTTCCCACATCCGACCCGGCCATATCCTCCGCGGGCACCGTCGTGTGCACGCCGCGTTTCGTGCACGAGCGTGGAACGGCCGTACGACGGCGAGGGGAGGGTGGTGGCGGTGATGCGCATTTCACGCCGGGAGGGGCGGGGTACGCGTTGCGTGCCGAGCAATCGGGTTTCCCCCCCCGGGGGGGGCCGGCGGCGGGGGGACACACCGAAGATTCCGTGAACGGATAGAGAGCGGGCGTGGCAGGGCACACACTGTATTTGTGGAATGACCTTCGTTGTCCTCTCACTCACGGCAACGTGCTAAGCGGTATGGTCGTCGGGCCGGCCTGCCCGCCGCCACGCCGCCGCCGCCGCCGTCCAGAGCGTGTGGCGTGGATTCTTCGTGTGCACGCCCGAAGATACCGGCGACTCGAAGGTCACGTGCTGCGGGAAAACTCGCCCTCGCCCCGCCGGCTCGCACATACGTGACGCGTACAATAATAATATTATACACACACACGTAACGCGCGCGCGGGCGCGTTGTGTGTACGGGTAAACATTTGCCACATGGCTCTCCCTCCTCCCCACTCGTCGTACACCGCCCCTCCACTCGTCCGTCGACCATCGTTCGCCTTTCCCCTCTTCCGCCGATAATAATAATTTGTTATTTTTTTTTCTATTAAATTCAATTACTATATTATGATATCGCGTGCGTCGGAATATAGGTAGGTATCGTAACGCGATGCGGTATTAAAAAATGTAAATACGTCGTAGCTGGTATATCGTAGTATTTTAATTTTTTTTTTTTTCCCCGTCCACGTTGTTGGCCACCCTGTTGGAAGCACACCGTCGACCACGTGGAGTTTGTACACACGTTTCGCCTCACGCCTCGTCTCGGCGATATTATTATTATTATTATTATTATTATTATTATTACACGCGGCCGGGCCTCCTCGGCCTGCTCTCTGCCTCTCTCTGTCGTCCCCTTCTATAACAATGCGATATTGTAATAGCGTTATTGTGTGCTGCCGTTCTGGACGTGCGCGTATACGGGACATCGATTTGAAATGAAAAACGTAACTCGACGTTATGTTTTTTTTTTCCGTTTTACTCTCTCGTTTCAATATTTTCTAGTGCCCCACTATATTATATTATTATAATAATAATATTCACAGTCTGTGTACCCGTGTACTACGCTATTGCGGACGTTGCGGTATCCCTATAGGTATATATGTCGTGGTTCGATTGACAAAGCTCCGAGGTAGCCGGGAGTATTACACGCAATTAGGTATGTGCCCACGCGGCATCGTGTATTATTTTATACCTTCGGCGAGGAATACTGTGAATTTTTCAAGGCGAAAATGCCAACTCCGGTCGCCGTGGTTGGCGAACCTGTGCTTTCCCCGAGTGCGTTTTTCCCCCCTGGGGTGGAGCGACGACCGTGACCAATCTTGAATCGTGTCGATGCAATCCGCAATTCATACCGCTGGCTCGGCGAAACGCGTTGTTTTCTACCTAACGTTCCCCGAACGCCGGTCTTATAGCTCCGGGCCTTAGGAAAAATTATTGCGAAAAGTATCCGACGAAAAGCGAACCGGTGGAATCCGCACCGAACGGACAGCAGGAACGCTCGTCCGGGAGTCCGATTTTTCAAATTTTCGTTTGATTGGTTTTTTTTTTTTTTTACGCATTCCACGTATTATATTATATATATGTTATGATTTCCTGCGTCTCGATTTTTCATTTTTATATTATTTTTCATGGCCAAATGTACGTATTGAACGCGACTAGATTGTTATTTGTACCTACAAATAGTAAATATACAAATTAATGTACCTAAATGTATATTGTACCTGTATAAGAAGTAGATAGGTACTTAAAACTGATATAAAAATATGCACTATAGGTATATTACTTATTCAAATTGTCTGTAAAACATAAATTATAGTTTGAAAAAAAAAAATAGTTTTGAACGAGTTCTCCAAGACTATCGAATTCATGGACGTGAACGCAGAAAATAATGTTACCTATATTCAAATATACATATTGCTTTTTTCACAAATCGATTTAAAATAATATGTAAATCGTGTCGGTTATTTTTTTAAATGGGTATGTAGGTACTATAAATAAATATACTATACCTAAATAAAACGTAAAATTTACATTTTTAAAAGTTGGTATCCAGTTAATTGGGCAGTTTATTAAGATTATTAAGTAATAAATTATAAGGTTTAGTAAATGTCGACGGAAGACAAGTCTATTATAGCTTCGTAAACCGGCGTTTGTCGTTTGCGCATCATAAATCCCCCAGACAAAAAATTTGTTGGTCGTTTGCGACTTGACGCGACTATAAACTAGCGACTACAAACCTTAGACACGACCAGCCGGTGTATGACCCGGTTCATCTATAGATCGCCACACTTCTGGTGACAACATGGATCTACTCTTCTCGGGAACCAGTTGTCTCTTGATCTTGATCTAAAAGTCTCGATCACGCCTTATCACAGCATTTAGTCTTTTACCTAACCGTATTTAATTTAACCGGTTACTTACTCGACGTGGTGTTTCACAGCAAATCGGGGGATATTTTCGATGAAAAAAAAGGTTATTCGTAACAATAACGATGCCCAAACGTCCTACGTCTTTTTTTTTTAACAATAGCGATGCGCAAATGGTCTATAAAAAGGTCATTTGTAACAATAGCGATGCGCGCAAACGTCCTACGCCCTTATATGCAGCGGTGGAAAGGTGCTTTTTTACAGGGAAATTTCATAAATATAGGTATCTCAATAAACCTACACGAACCTTGTATACTTTTTACTTAAAAAATTGTATTTATGGAAGAATATTTCTCTAGATAATGATGATCATTATTACGTGTGTCTAAAAATGTTTGACGATTAGACTAAAAACTATATAGGTAGGTGTAACATCTTTAAATAAGAAAGGAGGATTTTTCATTATCCATGATTCATTTGCACCGGCTACAATCGTACAATAGTTCACCCCTTGTCATTGTAAATATTGAAAATGAGCTTTTATGTTGTAAGCATATTATATGTATTACTTATTCTTATAATGACATGCAATATAACAGTTAAACAGTCTGTGATGTAGGTGACATTTTAAAATTAAATATGCACGGGTAGATGAACGTATTACTGTCTCTTTTGAAAAAATAACAACCCAAATATTGATGAAAATATATTTATAAAATGCTTTTACACAAAGTATATTATCACAAGTGAATTGAAACATGGCGAAACACCAAATAAATATTTTTCACTGCCTTGTGATTTGCGGCGCACTGCAGCAGTAGACATTAGTGATACTGGCAATGATGTATATAACCGAATGTTGGGTAGTAGATGGGAAGGTAGAATAGAGAATTAGTGTAGAAGAGACGAGAATGTTAAGGTGGATGAGTGGAGTGACTAGAGAGGACAAAATAAGGACTGAGTATATAAGAGGTATAAGAGTAGCTTTGATAGTTGACAAAATGAGGGAGAATAGGTTGAGATGGTTCGGGTATGTATTAAGGAGGGAAGAGACAGAGGCAGTAAGATTAGTAAAGAAAATGTATGTTGATGGAAGGATGAGGAGAGGAAGACCGAAAAAAGAGATGAGGGATGCGATGGCGAGTGATAAGAGGAAGATGGGAGTAAGTGAAGAAGATATGCGGGAGATTAAGTTAAGTGAAAGTGTAGGACTAGGGTGGTCGACCCCAAATAGTTGGGAGAGAAGGCAAAGGAGAACCCGATGGAGAATCTACAGTTCAGGTTTTTAAAATAAAAAAAATGAGAGGTAGGTATATGCAAAGTATGCCTATAGCTATACATTATAATTATATAAAAAAGTAATAGGTATATTTATATATAAGTTTATAAATTAAAACTTGAAGTTATATTATCAAGAATATATTAATTAATTATATAATAAGTTAATAATTAAATTTCGTATTTAAAAAAAGTTCAGACATTTAAAAAATTTACATTTCAACTAAATGTTTGCCAAGTTTACTATACAATATATTCCTGGTTTTTGAGTGGATTTTGTATAGAGAAGTTTGTTAATATTTTATTGAAATCTTTCAATTTTTAATATGTCTGAACTTTTTTTTATTAAGTAATTATATAATCAATATTTTATTGATAATATAATTCAAGTTTAATATTAAATATTAAAATTTTAATTTTCAATATTAAGATTGCCTTGTGCCAAATGAAGGAAAAGTGTTTACCTACTATTTAATTTCTGTATCTTTTTCAATTAGATTATATTCTAAGTGAAGCGAGAAATGTATCGATTTTATAATGATTTGTTATTTATTGTCTGTATAAAGTTTAGAGTTTGAAGTAAAGAGCTTTGGTAGAAAATTGGTTCTATTTAGTACTTTAGAGAGGTCATTTTTTGGAATTTCCTTGTAGTTTTCTGCGTAAACGTAAACTTTCTTTTGTAAATAGGAAAATAACAAATAAAGTTATCATGGTTACCGATTTTTTTGTGTAATAATATTTTACCGAATTCGCTCAGAATCGGTTTACGAATTAAATGATACTATATACCAAACTTCCGCCATCTATATCCGAACGACTTTTTAGGTTTTATACTTACAATTATTATTTTACGTTATTTTATTTTTAAATTATTACGTTTATTATTTTAAATACCTAACTATTTATAAAATATTCAATTTTTACTCGAAAGATACATTGTCAACGGAATATTGGTAAAAATTTACCCATTGTATTTTTTATTTTCTTGCTATAATATGATTAATATTTAAATTTTTAATGTTGTTAATAATACGTGTAATCAATTTAAAATTAGGCATAATTTAAATATTTACACATTTAAATAATGTTTTAGTTTCCTGTACTTTATACAACGTTCTTAGAGAATAACATCAACTATAGGCTGAATTATGCAATTTAAATACGTAGGTAGGTATATATTTTTAATTAAAATATTACTTACTAAGGCTGTAACCATGTTTTTTATTTATTATTTTGTTTTATATATAATATGTGTATGCAAGTCGGTCATATTTTCATATTTTACAAAAAGTTTTACAAAATTCCTTCATGCGACTTCACTTGACACTTTGAACAATTACTTTTTTATTAAAAAGAAAAGAAAAAAAAAATTTTTATTGTGGATTTAAAAGTCTAATTTATATGATAGTTGAATTTTATTTTATATCAAATAATTAATGCATAAAACATGATATATAATATTTTATGATACGTCATAAAATTACAATAGTGTACCCAAATAAATTAATTATATTATAATTACAGTGCGTAAGAGTATGCATTTACTATATTTTTATTGAGTGTATATACAGTTCGACGGGAGTGAGAAATGTGACTATTTGTTTAGCTCGAGAATGCATAGAAAAAAGTTAATTTTGCATAAAAAGAATTTTGCACATTTCCTAGAAAAGTTCATAATATACTTTTTTTTATGCTTCCATATTTTCTAAAAATATATAATACATTTATACTAAAAAACGAAAATTATAAAAATTATTTGTAATATAGGTAATATGCTGTTGTGTATATCTGAAATTTGGGTAAATGTTTTTTTTTTTTATCATTTTTATCATTAGTTATTTGTATTTTATAAACTAAACATGTTTTACTTTATCATTAATCATTTTATCAATGAACTATTATGTCAAGTACCTACTTATTTTATTTTATTTTTTTAAAGTTTGTTAATTAAATTAAATTATTCACTCAATATTGCCATGGATTGCATTAAGAAACCCCGTTCGCCATCCTTGGAGTGAGTGTGGGGAGGGGTGTCTAACCATCCCATCTGTGAATATGGTGAATATTATAATTCTGATATTTTTGTATTTTTGTCGGAAAAATATTTATTATTTATATTTTATGTCATTTATGTATGGTTTGTATACTTATTTACGTTTTTAAGAAAATATATTTCGTCGGAATTTAATCGGAAAACTAGTAGATACGTCGGCAAAAACGATGACCTTTTCGTTGCTTATATACGTTATTAAGGAAGTAATTCTTTCGGAATTTAATTTGTCGGGCACCTTCTCCCCTTATAAATTTCTTCGGGACGGTTAGGTGTGGATGCAATTTTTTTTTACCAAATTTACCTTATCTGGTTGATACCCGGTAAATATACGGCATTTAGCTACCCATCACTAAGTGTTTGCACACAAATTCATAATAATATAAATCTATATATTCAAGGACATTTTTCTGGAAAAATATTTATATTGGTGATATTGTAACAGTTTTATTTCGCCTACAGATACATAGTATATATAAAATATTTAAATAAATAATTTAGATATAATATTATTATATATACAATTTATATATATAAATAATTGGTTTGAAAATGGTAAATATAAAACGTCATTCGTAAATTTTCTACCAAATTTTTTTAGACAAATGGTATAGAGTATAGACAACAAAAAGTGGGATAAAAACGGGATTAATAAAATATCAATCAATATTAAGCCATAGAATAAAGCGTTAAGCCACAGAATATGTCAAATTTAGCATTTTCTGTGGTTATAAGTGCCTGTGTGTGGGCAGGCGCATGTCCATATTAGGTATGTATCAAAAAAAAAAACTTATTTGGAATTTTATCTTCCCGTTGCTAATATTTTTGATCTTTTATAAGAATATTGATGATCTTTTTTATCATTATCTTTTTTTTTGCTCATTAACTTTTTTCCAGTCAAACCATGATTAAAATAACAAGATTAAAAAGGTTATGAACTTTTTCCAGGGCAGACCTTAAAAACTCTTCTTGCCCATCTTGAGCTTATCTCTCTAAATACGTCACTGGATGTACGTGTATACTCATTGCTATAATGATGATCACATTGTAAAATCATCGTCGTTGGTCGATTATGTATGTGGATAGGAAAGAATTTGATAAGCCGCACGTGATGCGCCGTATCTTATATTCTCATAATATAATATAGGTACCTAGTTAAATGTTTCATTTGTTTATATTGTTGTTTTTCTTGTTATATTCTGTAGCTATAATATCAATAAATCTATAGGTATTTCAAAATATATTAGTATTTGAATAGTTAAAAAGATTATGCAGGTAGGTACAGTTTTTCATGATTTCATGAGAGTATTTTTTTTTTTAATTTTTTCTTTTGATTTGAAAGTAAGAATGATATGGTTGAAATTTAAAAAAATAATATTTGCATTTAATTACATATATTTTGAATAAGTGCCTATTTTAAGGTTTTTTTGATGCATATTTCAGGGCCGAACAAGGACAATTGAGAAATAAAGGGGTAATCCCTATTTAAAATCAATTTTATACGCCTCAAATAATGATGAAAAAACTGGGGGAACGATCACCATGTCGCGCATCGTCCCCTCTCAAATCCGCCACTGGTATAATACATAATATTTTTAATTTTAAGCATTTTAAATTCAAACAAATCCGGACTTAAATCAGTAATTAATTTTTCAATTATAATAATTTTATTCATTCGACCATTATAATAGTATTTATATAAATAGTTTTAGTCAAAGGAATGTGAATCGTAGACCATGTATGTGTTGTCTACAACTGCAGTTTATTGTGTATATTTTATAGACCATTTTTTATCTTTTTATTATTTTTTTAAATTGACTTTATTATTAATTTTATAAAAATTGTGTATTTCAAAAAATAAAACTCATTTTAATAATAATTTTTTATCAGTAAAATAAAATTATCTATTGAACCATAATAGGTAATATACCTATATTATTAAACACATAATTTAGAATAATAAAAAAGTATTTACTACTTGTATTTGTGTGTTAAAGAAGTATATATATGTTTTGTTAATTAATTTATTTGTTTTGTAAAATCCATACAAATTTAAATAATATTTGTACAATATTATTAACAATAATATTTTATAATTAAACATTAAAAATAGATCTTTTTATTTAATGTTTTTTAAAATAATACTTTTTCTCTTGAGGATTCGCCCTCGCATTTACTGCTTTCGTCAATATAATATATAGTAATGTAGTAAAATCACGCTACACGGCATAATTAAGATTCCTGGCGTTTATGTTAAATCTAGTATTTTAACATCTTATTACCAAATTTAATGAGAGGAATATTTTCGATAAAATTTTGCCTCGTAAAATTACTACTAAAAAAATTACTTAAAAAAAAAACAACGTAACTTCATTTCCAAACAAGCGATTTTACAAGAATGACTAATTACTATAAATGTGAGTATATATTATGTACTGTAGTTTCTATGATGTGGCGTATTAATTATTTGTCTTTGGTAGCAAATATGATAGATAACAAAAACCTATACACTGTGCCAAAGTTGACATATGCTACTATTGATATATTTGCAAAAAGAAGATGCATGCTTGATACTACTTGCGTCCCGATTAAGACAGGTAGTAAATTCAATTGGTAATTTGAGCTCCACTAGAATTATTATCGATGTTATTGTGTAACTATAAAATCGATACTTTATACCATTGATTATAATCAATGTTTATACTATCGATATTTATCGATAGGTAATAAATAATAAATAAACTGTAGCCTATACGGTCGCCGAATGATGATAATATATTAACGTATACTCAACATTAACTTTAATAATTTTTTTTGACATGATTAGCATTTTTTTAAACTAATATGACTGAATATGACAGTCCTCTTACGAAAATACTAAATAATATAAATAATAGTCATTGATGTCGAATTTTAAATCATATAATCAGGGGAGAAATTCACCCCACCCCCAAAGTTCCTTCAGTTGGCTAAATCCTATTGTCAGTCAGCTATTCGTGTGTGTAAGGTTGAAAAGAGAAAAATTACTTCTTTTTTTTTTTCGCTTATTTATGTTTGCAGTCGGCTAAATTGTTAAACGTGTGACCTTTTTTTTTTTTGCTCAAACAAAAAGCGTTCAATCAGTTGGCCAAATTGAGACACTGCCCCCCCCCCCCTAAAAAAAAAAAATTACTTCGCTACGCCCTTGCATATAATGGGTATTAATATATACATATATACATTTAGGTATACCTACATCTCAGAAGTAAAACACTTTTTCAACGTCTATAAAATGTTGAATTTTTAAATAATTAGAAAAATATGTAATTTTTATGTTTGAATTCAAACTGTGTATTCTCATGAAAAAAAATAGCGGTAACCATATTGGTTATCGATTTAGGTAGGAATGCATCTTGGTTATAAAAAAAAAGTATACCTTGGTGCAAGTAGGTTATGACCTATTTTTGGCCTTTATTTTGGTCCGGACACAACTTACCTATGAGATGCAAGTATAGTATGTGTTGGAACAAAAAAACGAATTAATTTATAAATATGTAATTATTAGTGTTAGGTATAACTTATAAATAAAATAATGAAATTAGTAATAGATAGGCAGTAGATACTATTTGTAGGTGTTACCATTGATAGGGAGGGAGGGTATTTGATGACTTGTATTTATGGGGAAGGGGTGAAACTAATTTTTTATATATATCGAATACAAATTATATTTGACTGCAGAATTAAAAAATGTTTAACAGTTAATTACCTATTTTAAGAGTGACAAAGGGGGGAAAGTAACTTCATCGCCCCCTCACATTCGCCCTTTAGTGAGTGTGTACATTACTAGAAAAAATTCTTGGATAAGGATATTATCTCCAGATAGCAAATTTCATCTTAGTAGCTAGGTATATTTGAAAAAAGAATTTTTTCAATTTTTGATGCAAAAAAACACAAACTGAAAATTATTATCTTAAATCGAAAATGAATAATGCCAGAGAATTGATTTTAACAATTATTAGTGTTAATTATTAACCAGGCCATATGCATTATGTATATATAGAGTGATAAGATCACTTTTGAACTATTTACCTATATAAAAAAAAAAAAATTGTACATAATTGTGAATAATTTTCGGAGATCTCTTAATTCACTTTGAACATTAATTTCGTCATCACTCATCACCAATTTTATTTTCTGCTTTTAAGTTTTAATACTTGTTATGATGAATGACTATGCTGGTAATGAATATACCCAAGTATGATAAATAATACTGTAAATTTACTTTTTATTATGACCAAAATATATATATAAAAAAAGATTAAGGGGCATCTATATTTATATTATCATAATACGCTACTGCCATGATGCTTAGGTCAAATATATTAATTAAAGCTTCAAAGTTAAGTACCTATATTAAGTTGAAACGTTGCTGTATTTAATTTATATATAATCTTCCTTATTATTTATGTTTAAATTTGCCTATTTTTAATTAACATGTTACACAACGATCATTATAATAATTATGTTTTTTTTTTTTTTTTTTTTTTTATCAAAAGTTCATTTACGTTTACGTAAAAAAACATTTTAGTGTAGGTATTGTGAAGTATTTACTAGGTATCTCATTAATATTTTTATGGAAAGTAGGTGTAACTAGACTGACCAACCATTACCCGTTAAAATATTGTCTTACAAAATATATTTTAATATTCTCATTTATATAATAATACGTTTTTAAAACTGAAATAAATATGTTATTTTACGTAGCATGAGTAAATAGGCATGTCAGCTATAATTCAATTTTCGCTATCACTACGCATGTTCTCCAGACATGGAATAAACAATAATATATTATTATATTATTATATATATACTATATTATATTATATATACACGTATATATATATATTTACAAAGTTGAAACACGTCTTGAATAAACAAAATGATAATGCAAGTGTTTTAATAATAGATATTTTAATTCATAACAATATTACAATAATTTTGAATTAAGTCGGACATAATTTTTTCGTGAATTTTGTCGTTTTTTCCATGTACGGGAACATTTTCTGCGCTGTGTTATCCAACTGACATGTCTATTTAGTTGTGCCATGGTTATTTTGCATACGATATTTTAGTTGAAAATGCCTACTTTAAAAGTTTAGGTATAAGTTTATATTATCGAATTGTATGTAGTGTGAGTAAGGAAAATCACAATCTTACTTACGTAAGTGTAAATATAATATTATATTGTAACTGCAGTAGTCACTGGTAGTGGGCGGGAGGCGGCAGGGGATTTTGTCCCGTGGTGGAATAGAATCGGCCGGGGGATTTTGCCCTACCAGGTCATTGACGTGAGGCTATTGTCCGGACTCCGGGAGAATTTCGTCCTAGATCCGTTATTGGTACCGATTTTCAATCATTTCATATTTTTGTCTATTAAAATAAATACCATTTTGAACATAATACTACAACCTATATGTACTATAATTTTACGTTTTTGTTTTTTTTTTTTAGTGAATATTTGTACATAAAATACGTTATACGTGATCATTTTTTATTTTGCGATTTTTAGCCAGTGTATTTCAATATTTCACGTATGAATTGCCAAGATTCGGGATGTTGTTCCCCCCCCCACCCCCACCCGTGAGCCATCACGCCATGTTGCCCTTGTTTTGCGCGCCTTGTACCTAAATAATTTGAAACACTATACGGGGCGGCGATGATGACACGGGGGTTGTCTCTCCGAGAAATAGTTAATCGATAGTGACGAACGCAAATCAAATAAGTGTTATAAATTGGGGGAACGTGGGCACGTCGATGGATTTAAAATTTCAGTCCACGTGGAAATTTATTATTGCACGTCCGTGACTTCGTCTGGTAATTTCGTGTTCTATGCGTGTGGCCGTTTGTTGGGCAGGCGTCGGCCCGTCCGTTGAATACATTATTATCATAAAATAAACAGCGCACATAAAATGTCGATAAAAACAAAAAAAAATAAAAAAACTACGATATTATTACTAATTATATAACAATAATATAATATGATGTACGGAATACCCGAGGAGCACGCTGTACACCGGAGAAATGACTAATTCTACCGCCGCCGCCTTTATAGACTGACGTCACTGCACGATGCTCGTATATTTTTAATAATATGATAATTTTCGATTTTTTCATCCCACAACAAAACACGTAGATTAGTAAATACGTATATGATTATGTCATAATGTGGATTATCAGTTTACAATAAGATCATAAAACAAAAAAAAAAAAAAATACAAAACAATTTAAAGCGCGCTATTTCAATATTGTGATTATTTCTCGTTTAATGTTCATATTTAATTAATCCGTAACAGATGATAGGGCGAGATTACATTTTTGATTTCCTGAAAACAGTATTATTCGATTTGGGGCCTTAGATATATTGACAGTGCCGCAGGTACTGCTGCTGACCGTCTCTCATCGTCAATTTTCAATGGTTTTTTTTTTCGCCGTTATATTCTATACACAATGCCCGTTCGTTAACGAAAACAATGGCAAAAACACGGTTTTCGTTTTTTTCGCCTTCCGATGCATCTAAAACGGGAGGTAGAGGAGAGGTACGTACTCCGTATTCGTAAATAATTATTATATCGAAAGCTATTTATAATGAACGTCACACGGCCGCGTAGGTAGGTGGTTTCGGTGGTAAGAGACGTTACCGCAACGCGCGCGCACGGTGGGAGTGCAGGCTGGTCGGCCCGCGTCGGAAAAGCTACGCGGGCCGCAAGTGTGGGAACGGGGAACGCGCGACGGTGAGGGGTGACCGTGCACGAACGGCCGAAGCACATGGGCTCGGTGCTTCGTTTTGTTGTTGTTGCGCATGTTCTTCTGGGGCCGTCGCCGTCGCGTCGCGCCGCGCGATACCACCACCACTACTGCTGCCGCGCGTATACGACCGACCGACCGACGTAACTGAGCAACACACAACACGTTGTTGTCTGCCGCCAGCGGCTCGGTACACACACACACACACACACACACACGCACACGCACACAGCCGCCGGGATTTCGAGAGTAATCAATGCGACGTTGTCGTCCTGTGCGCTCGGCGGCCGCCCACCGTCGTATAAAATCGGCAACCGTCGAGTCGTGACCGTTTTTTAAGTGTGTATTATAAAAAAAACACGACGTGTGTGTGTGTGTGTGTGTGCGTTTGCCAACTCGTTTTCTGTACGTCGTCGTCGTGTTTTCCGTTCGCCACCGGAGAACCAATATGTGTGTGTGCGTGTTGCGCGCGTTTAACTTGCGCTCTCCACTCGGCCGTTTCTCGTTTTTTTCGCTATTCTCGTTTCGACGGTATAAAGAAGACAAAAAAAAAAAATAATGCGAAAAAGGGAAGGGCGAGGATGGAAAACGCGCGCGCAAATCGTCGACGGTCGTCACCGCGGGGCAGGTGCACCTGGCCGGTGCGCGCCCCCCCTCCCGGTATATACCGCTCGCGTACAAATCGACGACGCAACGCGTATAGGTATTATAATAATGCGCTACGCTATGTGCGTCGGTGTACGCTCGGTGTGACCACATCTGCCCCTCCCGTCGTCGCGTCTACCGCCCGCAACGGGCACATTTGAACATAAACTTTACGATGTGTTTTTCCGCCGACCGAGGGGAAAACGGGACACACGACGCTTTCTATTTCGACCGGGGTGTATATTATATAGTGGTGGTGGTGACGGGGTGACGACACGCCAGACCCATTGGGTTCAATTTTTACTTTTTGGCCGCCTTCGGATTTTCGAAACCGCGTTGGCGTTGGCGTCATATCAAACTGGCACGGGTTTTCGTTGGAAAATATAGAGCGAAACCCCCTTCCACCGACCGAGAATATACGACAACGACGGGGGGAGGGGGTCGGCATGTATAAAAATACAAACTTTCGACGGTTTTTTTTTTATTATTATTTTTGCGAATTCGCCGCTTGCGAAAACGTTTCCCGCGCGACACTATATGCTCGCCGGCGACTTGGCGATCGAATAGAATTAGGTTAACTCCGTGATGATGATATGTTTCTACAAAATATGCTTTTTACCCCGACATGTCTATATGGTAGTCGTAGTCCGTCATTGTAAATATTGTCGTCTTTCTGCATAATAATATAATAATATGATGCCGTAACGCGTGGTTTCATTTTTAATGTTTTTCTCATGCTCAAATGAACAAATTATTGACATTTGACATATTATTACTATTATACGACATAAAACGCATTGTATAACACAACATAATAATATATTATAACGTAAATTGAAAAATAAATTAATGTCTATTACAATTATGTCATGTGAAGTGAACATGACGAAGGTCACTTATTTAAAGTGCTTGTACTTGCGATTGCAAAAATGTAATATATGGTTTTATTGAGCGTGCCCCGTACCCGCTGTCGTTTCGCAAACGGACGTCTCGACTTATACATTCGAACAAGTCCGAAAGTTGAAACGTCGGGTTAATATTACCCAGCAGTCAGAACCCTCCACTCCAGTATTTTTACGTCATAAACTACATGAATTGAAAAACGCGAAAGTCGATGAAGGTGAAAAAACATTAAAACACAAAATTTATGTAAAAAAATCATTTTTTTTTTTCAATAGTTCGTGTTTCTACGGTATTATTTTACTGTAATACCAATGTGTTACGGCAGTTTTTTCGAATAACTTCTACTCCGACCGATGGGAGATATGTCTCGAATCAACAGATGGCGTTACAGGAACGTCATAATAATAATAAAGTACACGTGTGCCGCGTCGATGAATGTAATAATGTAGTCGGATTACGAGTACTTATTTTGATTTATATTGTTTTTCTCGATCGTTTCAGTTAAACGAGATCATGTTCGATTAAAACTACACGTTTTCGTTTTCCTCTACATTTAAAATCGGCCGATCTTTTACCATTAAATGTATGAAAACAATATAGTGTTCCCTTTTACAGTTTTCCGCCAAACCAAAAAAATACACCAGAGATATTTAAAATTTAAAATTGATAAAAGTAGCAAAACACTAAAGTTAAGTCTTCTTTTTTCGTGACACCTCTCTCCAGCCAATACATTAAATATCATTATTTGATGGGCCGAATGGATCATTTCTACATGTACATTTTAGTAAGTGTTTATCGTCACCATAATCGCAACTAGGTGGGAGCGTTGGGGGGCTAGCCCTCCCAAAAAAAAATATTCAGTCTCCCAAAAAATAAAATTGTTTTCTTATAATTGATATTTCATTGATGATTTTACGTTTTTTGGAAAAATAATTCAACAAAAAAGTAGATAACCCTTTTTTTGTTTATTTACGTTTTTTTAGACAATATTATGGATAAAGCCCCCCTTAAGATTTTATCGTCATATTGATAGTCTATCGCCTTTTTCCAATGCACCAAATACGTATTTATAATCCTATCTTTATGAGTTCTGGTCCAATTTAAGGACTTTACAAAGTATTTCATAGTACATTCTGGTGATAATCTTTTCTTCTGTTCGTTTCCATATCTCATTATTTCACCAAAGTGTGACCATATTATTGTGTGAAAATTTTTATATTATTGTTTAGATGCCAAGTACCGTAAATAATATCGATTATGGAATATATTATTACATATTATTTTACAAATATTGAAGAAAATTGATTAACTATTTTGATGTATAAATATTGAATAAGGATCCAACGACTTATTATATAATATTATCATTTAAAGTTTAGAAAAGCGGAGTAAAAGAAGACTAAAAAAGTAAGAATAAATGTTTTGTAACGTTTATGCTTTGTAATATAATATAATATAATATACCTAAATATGTCATGTCCTCATGATATTATATGCATTTAGTCAAACGTTATGAAAATAATCGCTGGTTGATGTATTTGGTTTAGCGGAAAGGGGAACGATGTCGTTTAATTTAAAGTTTAAAAATCACAATTTTCATACCTATTTCTGATTCTTAAAAGTAAAGTTAAATTATTTAAATAATTAAAAGTTGTTTTCATATAAGTAGGTGTTAATATTGAATTGATATTGATTGATTGTATTTATTTTATTTATATTTTTGTAAATTGTAAAAGTAAAATTTTATTTTTAGGTATTTTTAATCAATATTTTAAAAACTTGTTTTATTATTTAATATCCGAGAAGATAAATTTATTATTTTTTTTAAAATTAATTAATTAGTCATATAGTGTAATATTGTTTTAAATTAAATTATATAAATTAATAATATAATTGTATTCTTATTGTTAAAATGTGTGATCCAGAAATAATGCATACGTTTTCGATATTTGTTTATTTCGTTTTGTATAATTAATCGTTTTGAAAATCTTCAAGATGTTCGTGTACTTTCAAAAATGATAATATTTTTATTAAAATAATTTTGAAACGTGATTTAATCGTGGGCAATTGTGTAAATAATGTGATAATAAAGGGAATATTATCCCACAATATTATCACAACCATGGTACAGAATTATTTAATTATTTATCTAATTATTGTTTTTTTTTTAAAGAAAATGATTAGGCTTACAAATACCATCTGTAACGATATATTTTATACAATAATAATATAACAGTAATAATTTCAGTATGACACAATGTATAGACGTATAAATAATAAAACATTATATATTTACAATGATAGTGAATGAGTAAAAAAATGTGTGTGCGTTTTTTTACCGTTAATTTAAGCGAAAAATCGGCGCACATACTATTATAGCGATGTGCAAGTTTTTGTGGCGACACGCTTGCAACAAAAATAAGCTGGTGTTTTGGCATGAAGAACCGGGGCAAGCTTCCAAAATTGTTCTCTTATATTGTATATATTGTCCTCTTCAACTAGCTTTTCATCCCTTCTTATTTATATTATGACTATATATTTTATAGCGTTATAAAATTACAAGGGAAAAGTTATATGAATTCGATATATTGTTTTGAGTAAAAAATTATAATATTATAATATTTTCATGCAGTATTGTATATTCTAATTGTGTCATAAAAATTGATTAAATATAATATAGTAGAGATACTATTTTATGATTTATTTTGGGGAGTTATAGTGTTAAATGATAAATTTCAGCATAGATTCAAAATTCGTTCATAGCGAAGGCATCCGTAAAAAAGTTTTTACACAACATTTTTTTGTTTTTACGATAGTAATTTGGTTTTAAATAATGTATTTCTCTTACGGTTTATACATTTTATTATAATCACGAACAAACAACTACCCGAGTTATTACAAATCGGGTAGTGGTTATATCAAGAATAAACTTTATTTATTCTATATTTTTACCCATGTTATTTTATGTTATAATATTATATTTATCGAAGTGTATAAAACATTCTCAAAATTCCCTATCCACTTTGTCATTACACTCTAGAATGTATTCAGAGTTTTTAGACATGAAGGCAGTTATTATATAACACGATTCACGAATAAATTAGAGCTTATTTTTTTTTTTTATAGGTATTGTAGTAGCCAGTATAGGATGTATTCTATGTGCGGTAAATATCATTGCACCACAATATATTATACCAAAACAATTCTGTGTTATTAACTTATTAGTAATAAGTATATTATTTTTAGTAATAAATATTTAATATTAAAAATAAAGTAAATATATTTGTATATTTTTACGTATTTCTAGTTTTTAAGTGCATATTTTTGCATTTAAAATTTTTTTTTAGCGCTCATTTGAAAACATAATATTGTACCATTTATTAATGCATAAATGCAGGTATATTTGATAATTTTTAGTAATAACGCTGCTTATTACGTATACTATTACTAGGTACGTACTTATTATGTTACATTATCAAGAACAATGTGTATTAATTTTATTTTTTTACCAATTGTTTGCTATATTTCACTATAAAATTATTAAATTTGAATTTATACTATATTATAAATTGTAAAATGGTATATTTCTCTAGTTCATACGATTTTTATGCATTTTTAAATTTTACATTATTCTGTGTTTTTTTAAATGATAAACATTGACGTATTAATATGTATTCGTATAAGTGATAATATGCAAAACAATTTTATAATGCTATTGTTATCGAATGACTTGTTTTATGTATAATATACTAGGCACATGCACCATCTCAATCGATAGAATTAATTGTAGAATTATACAATAAAAAAAAAATATATATTTATATATTTTTTCAAAGACGTTTATTGTACTTTTTTGCATGAGGTGCAATTTGTTTTTTTTTTTTGTCACAACTTGATGCATCACTGGAAATCCAAGCCAACACCAGATTATATTATTAAAGGTTGTTGACATTTTGTGTTCTCGATACATTTTAAAACATACACTTGGGTATAATACTTTGTTCAATTTACGTAGAAATGAATAAGGCTGGAAATAATTATGGTTTTGATGGAAAATTAAAAATAAAATCCATATAGAGGTACATAGCTCCCAATAATATTTTGTTGTAATGTTATTTATATTAGGTAGGCACGAATGTGCTTTTTTAAAGTATTTATTGTATAATTAGTTGAGAATTTTATTAGTAATTGTATTATAATATTGTAATATTGAATGTTAAAAATTCGATTATATACGTTCATATATTATGAATATACCTAATCGAACGGACAAGAAAAACGGTAATATCAAGGAAATAAATAGTAAAATATAATATATACTAAATACCTCCATAACACACAATAACTAGATAATTTAAAATGTTAAACACAATATTATTTAAAACTTTTGTTAAAAAGTTTTTTTTTTAAGTTTAGTTTTTTTTAGTTATTAATGATTTAAACATCATTGATGATGAATTGATGAAATATCACCTTAAAATAATTTCATATTTTTACATAACCGAGACACGAAACAATTAATACGAACAATTATTATTATTATGATATAGCTAGGTAATAAAATAATCACGAGTCTGCTGATGTATCGACTTATCGACAGCTATCTATTTATTGTAGAACTGTATATAGTGTATGTAACGTACATATATTGTATTGTAAATTTATCATTAATGTAATCTTATCTGTCAAATATGTAAATTAGGTATTATGTATTTATTTGTATATTACAGTAGCGTATAATATTATTTTGTTATATAATTCAATAAAGTTTTAGCGTGTGCACGACGGATTTTAGTTTGGACGATTCTGTACCTCTCTGCCCATCTCATGTCGTTGCAGAAGTCGTATAATGTATACAACACTTGGGTTCACGCGTAATTTCAGTCGTATTTTATTGAACGTCACGGACGTGTGTGTCGTGTAGATACCTATAGATGCATACGATGTGCTGTATATTTGCATTAAAAAAAAAAGGTGCCGTTATAGTCCAATAATATTGCTGCGGTGAGTAATGGTTGTATAATGGTAAAATTCGTACGTTAAACTTATCCACGTGTACCTACTAATTTGTGTACTCCGACGTGCGGCGAAAACGTTATTATACTCTGTTCGTATTTGGAAAATTTCCGCCCCTGGGTCTGGGGACGTAGTGAATAAATTTTTTAGGAGAGGAGGCAGTGTGTTAATTTGGCCAATTGATTGAACTTTATTTTGGTCTCACGTTTAATAATTTGGCCGACTACAACCCCATTTTCCCTAAAATACTTCCTTAAAATCGTAAATAAGAAAAAAAAAAATAGTCACACGTTTAACAATTTGACGCTCTTGCAGTTCAAACGCCGCTCCCCCTTTAAAGCACCGCCCCGGGGTGAGCAGTCCTATAAATACGGCCTTAGACGCAATACATAATAGACAAATATATGTGATCAGAACCCTTGGTTCTATGACCAATCATAATATGCAGAGTTGTGAAAAAATAGATTAGCCAGGTTATGTTTTTTTTTACATGTTTTAAACGTTTTTTAAAAATACAAATTTCTTGATTGGAAAGTCCGGTACTTAATCAAAAATTGATGAACCATATTTTCTGTAAGGCAACAGAAACACAAGCCAATAGAGAAAAAAGAACTGGAGTATAAATCAAACGGAAAAAAGCCCAAATTTAAAAATGCACATGGAAAAAAGCTCAAATTAAAAGTATAGTCTATAAAAATATTTTTGTAAATAAACTTTATTAAAGGGAAATAAAATATGAAGTTTATTAATAGGTCATAATAGGTTATAATAGATTATTAATGCCTATAGTACCTATATATATATATAACATTTAAAATGCGCTTTGACCTTATATTACATTGTTTTGGTAATAAAATATTGTAAAAGTATTTATTGTTTGATTTGGTTACTATACTTATTACCACGATTATTATGAAAAAATATATCGCTTATATATCATTTGTAATCTATGGGTGGATTTACAAATTTTTATAGGGAGGGGGGCTCATACCCTTGAGTGGTTTTATTGGTCTAAAATTATGTCTATACAACATATTATAAGTATATTTTTTGGAATTTGGAGAAGGCGCACGCCCCCTTAGATCCACGTCCTGATCCACGCCTGTAATCTAAATTCAAAGTACGAGTATATTATTATTATAACAGTATTTTATATTTATAATTATATTAACAATATATCATACGGAAATTTCGTGTTTCCGATGCATAATATTGTTCAGTGATAAATAATATATTCTCATTACCAATGTTTTATAAGTAGTAGCTTATAGAATTATTAGATTTATAATCAATAGAACAATAATTGTTCTATTGATTATAAATATAATTATTGTGGTTGATATCGATAATAATTCGAAAGTATATCTTTTAGTCCGTGATTACCGTGAATACATACGTCTTGTCACAGTGGGCATTTCAGTGACAATTAATTCGGAACGATCTTTTTTTTTTTCTTGAAAAATATTCAGCCTCCAAATCAATATGTTTTTTTTTCTGACGTTTTAAACATAACAACCCTGATAACATATGGTACACGTGTTGGACGTTGGTGTTGCACACATTCCGGTAGTAATTTTATTGTGGAATGATGGCGACTTAGACGTTTTTCATAATATACTATAATTCCAACGTATCGATTGATCTCTGCGCGTGTATATAGTATTTATTCGAAATGACGTGAAAAAAATTAAACAAAAATCGCGGGAAAAAAGACTTCGCGACGAATTGAGATCGGTTTTCAGCATCCTTATTGTGTCGTCGTTGACAGATCGATCAATCACAGAACATTGGAAATATAGAAAACCCACCTATATATATATATATATATATACGTTTAGGGTGGAACTGAAAATCGCCACTTTTAATCCTTCGGATAGTATGTGTATGGTTATTTCCTCGAAATTCCGAAAATGACCGTTTCGGAAACTCGACATTCGTTTTCACCGAGCGACGACAAATACGTTTTTCATTTTATTTGCTTTAAATTTTCATTATGTTTTTTTTTTTATTCTGGCGAATTTTATTGTTTCTCCGTGGCTCACGCGAGAGACTCGCGAAACGCGCACTATTATTGCGGCTAGGCGAACGTAGCGTACAGTACGTGTGTACGCACACGCGTGCGCTCGCCTGGCGTATTATTATTACAATAATTATATATATCGTGTGCTATCGTGCGAAAGTGGCGGCGGCCGTCGCGAACACGCTCTCCATCGGTGAGCGGCACGTGGTGGTAGGAGACGGAGCCCCGTGACGTCACCGTTGACGTTCAGCTTTGCTCGCCGCGATAGCCTCCCAAAAAAAAAAAAAATAATAATAAAATAACTGCTTTCTGTTTTCAATGCCTCTCGCACGGCTTGCAGACAGTACCATTTCCGAGCTCAGACAAGTCGACTCCTCCGATGATACGCGCGCGCGCTCGCGCGTAATATTATTCGCGTATAAATACGTATTTTATATTTTCGCACAGACAATATAATATAATATAATATTGTGGAAACAATATCGGGCGTGTTCTTTTTCTTTTCTTTCGTTCTTCCGAATTTCGTTGATATAATGAAACCGCGGATAATCGCAATAGTATAATAACGTATATTATATACATACACCCGCGTATTCGGCGGAATATTATGGGAGTGTTGATTTTAAACGTCGTGGACAACACTCGCAGGGTGGTGGCACCACCGCCGAAAAAGAAATGGATTAGACATTATCTCCTGGGTATAATATATTATCGTCGATACGTTTATAATAATAATAATAGTAATAATAATAATAATAATAATAATAATAATAATAATAATAATAATAATAATAATAATAATAATAATATGTTAGAGGTATACCTATTTTTATTTGTAAATTGTTAACGGTGTTATTTATTTTTCCTTTCGGTTCTGCTCGCAGAAGAACCTTTGTCGAACAACAAGGATGCCGTCTACCACCATCATCCTACTTCGGTGACATTGCCCAGCTCCGATCTACCGGCGTCGTTGAACCACATCGAACCGCCGTCCACGCCGCCGAGGCAACAACAGCAGCAGCAGCCACCGCAGCAACAGCAATCCGCCACCGTCCAATTACAGCAACAGCAACAACAGCTACAGTTACCGCCGCAGCAACATCACCACCACGTATATAAACCCACCGCAGCCGCCGCCGCCGCCGCCGTAACAACTACCGCAACAGCGAACAATAATAACGCCGTCGTTGCCGTCGTCAACAGCCACGACGAAAATGTTGCCGCGCTGTCTTTGGCTCAGGAACTCAAAAGACGCACCGGGTAAATGGTTTTATTTATTTTTTATTTTTTTATATACAGTGTTCTTTTTTGTTCGTACGTTTATATATATATATATATTATAATATCGTGTTTCCCGCAAGAATCCAAATATAGTTTATTCGGAATATTATGTAGATCGGTTAAATATAGACGTTTCCCCGAATGTTCCGCGGCGATTTGTTGTGCTGCACGCCGCGTGTGTTGTGGTGTTATCCGTTACGCGCAGGGCCGTCCCGAAGAAAGATTTTTGTGGGGGTGAAAACGTAAAAAAAAAAATGATGTAATACTTCTCATCAAAACACGAAATCATGTAATCAACATAATAATATAATAATCACACGATAATCAACTTTTATTTTGCCGACTTCAAATTCCCAAAATACTACATAAACGTAAGTGAATATAAGCATTAAAAAAAAAAAAAAAAGGGCATCGACTTTTTCTACTATTTGCCGACTGAACTTAATTTTGCCGGGACGGCCCTGGTTATGCGCTCCAAACGTGTGACGTAGTATTTTAACCGAAATTATGGGTTCTCTTATTATTCGCGTCTCCCATTCTATGTATTTATTATAGCCACGAGTTGTTCAAAGTTTCTCTTATAAATAGTTTTTTTTTTTTTATCGTACCTATACATAATAAATTACATTTTATATTTTTAAACACACAATATTATAAATATCTACGAATAATATATTGAAATTTAACGTGTATAGGTATATACGTAATAACAAAAAATATCTTTAACGTTTTATTTACCTAAAGTTTTCTTCTCGATATAATCAATCAGCGATTGTTGTTTTTTTTTTCATCCTAAATAGTACTTACATAGGTAATAAATGCATAAAATAATTCCACGACCTTTATTTCTCATTTGCATATTGACATTCACTATATACTCTGAACTTTAATCAAAATGCTTAATAAGTATAATATTACATAATATATTGATTTTATTCTCGTTAAAAGTGTCGATTCAGATGTTATACGTAATTTGTATATTTACGGCATGATTGCTACATAGCACGCGTTATAATCAAGCTATGTATTTTATGTCGTTTTTTTATCGGAATGTTACACGACTGTAATAATTATAATACACGTGTACTTATTCTGGAGCGAGATAAACTATAATAGTAATAAGATAAACTATAATTTCTTCAATGGCTACTGTATGTATAATTCAGTGAGGACGCGAAGAGGAGGAGGGGTCATGTGTGATTACGTATATGAAAAAATCGATTAAGAAAGAAAAAATGGTGGGTACTGTGATAGTATGTGTTTGGTTTTTATTTACAATAATAATACAAGTCGTTGAAAAGGTAAATTCGTTTACAATGTATTGAGTCAATATAGGCCCCCAAGTCAATATAAGCCGTTTAGATTTTGGTGGTTTAAGTGAAAATAAACTTCCTACCGCCACTGAACTATATTATATATTACCCAAAATGGGTTTGTTCTAATCACTTTATAATTTATAATATAATGCCGGCTCCACACTCTCGGCCAGTGAACGCGAGTGCGAGAGTATAGACTATAGACGGTGCACTTGACTCGACTCGTCCGTGTTCGGTACAGTGGCGAATGCGAGTGCACTTGAGAGGACGCACGGGTTTTAAGGGTTACTGAATAGGCAAATTCTATGAAATTTTAAGAAAATTGAAAACGTTATAATTTAAAAATATTCAAGTACATTTTAAAAATAATTTAAAAATATATCTGTGTCAGTACCACTTCTTATTGTTGCGTAATCACGATATTTGTGAACAAAACCGTTTTACAAGAAATAAGGTTTCTCAGACTGTATTCATAATTAAAAACCCAAATTTTTACACAATATAGTAGTTTTTTTTCGGAAAAATAACGCATGTGTCAGACAACGCTCGTGGAATGTTGGCGAGAGTGTGGAGCAAGCTTAGAACTTGGTTCTCCAGCACTTGCCCGCGAGTGTTTCGTCCGTGTGTGGCGAGTGGACGAGAGTGTGGGGGTAGCGTTGTACGTTTGGAATTAAAAAAAAAAAAAAACCTTTAATTCGAATACAAAAATCGTGTGTATATCATCGTTATAAATCACATTATTATTATATATGAACGCTGTTATACAATAAGGTGTCGTTTTAGATCTGGCACCAGAGAAGTGCACAACAAATTGGAGAAGAACCGCCGTGCGCACCTCAAAGAATGTTTCGAGATGCTCAAGAAACAAGTACCCGCATCTCAAGACGAGAAAAAGACTTCGAACCTGAGTATACTCAGGAGCGCAATCCGGTATATTCAGGTAAGCCGATTCATGCGCTCTATAAATATAATAATTATACATATTTTTTTTTACACACGTTTTTTTTTTCTTTTTCTTACACTTGACTTTGACGAGTTTTGTATTATTGTTATTCGTTATTGCTGTATAATATATTTATATTTATTTTGCCAAAATATTAAAAAAATATGGGTTACTCCGATATAATATTATAATATATATAGTTTAAAATATGCATGCGCGCTTCCTCCGTTCTGTGTATGTAGATTGGCACACATTTATATTGTTTGTACGTATACTGCGTATAGGAGGTCATTTGCTAAATAATAGTAGACACCAACAACGGCCTCGTGTGTTTTTTTCAGACAGGACCACCGAGATTTACACACACACACACACACACACACACGTGTAGATATTGCTAACCTCACGATAAAAAAAAAAAAAAATATGTAAAAAAATAAAAACCAACAAATACTTCAGGTAGAATAGAAAAAGCACATTTGTTCAAATTATCGCGTCTGGGTATAATATATTATCGTTGTGATGTAGGGTTATTCGTCTCGAAATTATATTCTATATTATGCGGACGTAATGTTATACTGTACTATACTTGTACTTTTCCGATAATGTCGTTAAAAAAAAAAAAAATTGTTTAGTAGTATTTACCATGATTCTCTTATGGGGGGGGGGGGTCGTCTTCGAGTTTCGGTAAAAGTGCACCGGAATAATAGATTTGACACCTCACGATGCTCGAGGCCCCCATATATCAAGTCGCGCCCTTGAACGTTTATATAATATTATATGTGGTACCGACTATGTAATGTAATTTGGATGTAGGTACACGTAACATTTTTGTAGGTACGTGAGGTCAACTCCTCCCGCAATACCGAAAAATATATTTTATGTATGACTCAATGTCGTATTTATTATATCAAATATAAGTTTTCCTCTCTCTTTTTTTTTCTTTATCCGTATTCTTCGATGAACGCACGCTTTCGATCTCAATGTTTCAATTTTCTTCGTATTATTTTTTTAACGTTGTTGGTATTCGTAAAAATAAATTTAGAGCTTTTGAACTAATGAACTTTTTAGCTATATACCCAAAAAAAACCGAATGATCGTCGCTATATAATTGAATGTTTCCGAAGAAATGTGTTTCGTTTATTTACGAAAATAGGTTTTTAGTGTTTTTACCTATATTTATTTAGTTACTTTGAAATTTTTGAGAAAATAAAATAAAATAATAATATTGTGAAACAAAAAGATTCATCCATCGCTTCGGTCAGAATCTAAAAAGTTCGAAAAACAAATGCCGCAGTAAGTATAGGTATTTCTTAGATCTCCTGGTTAGTACTCCATGGCGGATATTTGGGGGGGGGGGGGTGAAATCAGTTTCGAAAATTTATCAAAATAGGCAAAAAAAAAAGTCAAACCTATAGTATAACACATTGTATAAAAACCTCTCCTGTTTTTTTTTTTTTGGGGGGGGGGGTAATTTTCCCAACCCCCTTGTGAATCCGACCATGTGGTACTTATATATATACCAAATTCAGATATTTTTGTGAAACGTGTGTGTTATTTGTTAATTGTTTAAATTTAAAATGTTCTTTTCAAAGATCAAATAAGTATTTTGTCTTTTTCGTCGCATCCGTTCCGTTATCGCACGTTGCGCCTGCGCAATGTCATCCACATGGTACACATGTGCGTAACCATGACCTACAGGCGGCAATACATTTTATACACTCTGTATATAATCACCGTACGTCAGCCTCACACGAATTGCTTCACGGAGTATTTTGAATATAAAAAAAGGAATTACACTGAGAAAAAAAGTTCGTTGATATGGAGTTTTTTTTATCGAGATTACTGATAAACAAAAATTATCTCAACGTCTAAAAATATATAATATGACGTATACAGGCGGGTGTGGGTGTTTTAGGACACGTTTTTTTTTTATATATACATATATTTATGTTATAGGTACCTAAAAAAGGTACCTGAAAAAAAATTGTATTAAATTAAATTTAAACTGCAACATTTACTTCATAAATTTTTTTTAAAATACGAATCAACAGCTTTTATCTTTTTTTCATGGGCTCCATTGCTTCCATTTTAAATATATTATATATTTACAAGATACCATACCACACTGGTATAATCCGCCCAGTTTATCTGCGCCCTCGGTGACGTCACACGTTTGACCAGATCAGGGGTTCAAAAACATTAATTGAACAATGTTTGCTATTTACAATTGCGATTTTTATATTATCATGGATATTATTGGGTAATCACTATTTTGCTGGAAATATTTCATAGAGATAATCTCAAAAAAATAATATGTAGGCGACACATCTGTGCATTCACAATTTTAATAACCCCCACAAATTTAAAAATGTAACGGCCGTCAAGGGCGCAAATGAACTGGACGGGTTATAACTACTAAATATTTAGTAATAATTACAATAAAAATCATAAAACAACCAAATTTTTAGAAATGTTGATAATCTTGCCTTCATAGCTCTTATATTGTATATTATATCAGCTGCTGTGCTTGCGCCTTTGATAGAAAATGTTGAAATTATAGTGTGTCCACTCATAGATTAATTTAATTTGTTTAAATATTATTATTTCATAATACTTATCATTAACTGTCAAGACGTGTCAACACATTTACTAATATTACTCATTGAATCTAGACAAATTAAAATTTTCTATTATAACGATTTAAAATAACCACAAATAAAAAAACCTCTTGAGGGAGGGGGGAGTGGAAACCCTGTGCACCCTGTATAAATACGTTTCTGGTTTTTTCAAAATTTTTATCACGGAAATAAATCAAATTGTTAAAATGTATATACACATAATCGAAAATAATATTTTCGTCACACTTTTGCTTTTAAAATAACTAAAAGTACTTGTTTAATAATTAAATACAAGCAAGTGACAGCCGAGTGATATAGATGCATAATATTTATCATAAATAATATTAAAAAGTTAAGGATTTAAAACCCTATACCCTATACCCGTCACACGTCGTTCACTTCAGTGATTGACGCACCACGACTTGCTTTTTTATATGAATTGAAAACTTTATTATTTAAAAATTTACGTTTTAAATTTTTTTTCACACTCGTTCGATATATTGAATGTAGTTTGTTAGCGCAATAGTTATGAAAAACATCGACTTCCTTTACTTGATCATATAGGTACATTTTTGTAATTACATTTTACTAGTGCTCTAATTGGAAAAATAAAAGAAAGGGTACAGTACTCTCAGGCTTTCGATAAATAAGCGTTCCCTCAAACTATATAACTGGTATACCTACTGTAAAAAAAATAATTAGTAAAGGTGCTCTCAAAATATTATAAAATAAGTAGAGGAGCTCTCCTTCCTCCTATGCACCTCTCTTCCCAATTCGAACACTGCATTTTATCATAGTTTTCAGGCGTTTTAAATTTTCATTTATCCATTCATATGTATCGTTTGCTCACTTTCCTGACATTTAATAATCATAGTTTTTACGTTATTAATTATTATACAGGTATAATGCTTATACGCACCATATTACCATTGATTATATAATCATTGATATATACGTATATGTACGAGTTTTGTTAATACTTTATATATTCAATTAGGTACTTATTTAACTTAGACACTGACCTAAGTTAAAGAAGATAGGACTTTGATTTTTACCAATAGAAAAATAAGAAATATTTATATTATATATATATATTTTAAATGTATACACTATATATAAATACAATATTAATTCAGGGCGATTCAAAAAATTTAATTTGGAACCTTTATTTACAGGGTTTTTTACTCAATTTTTAAATTTTTTAGTAATTTTATACTTGTACACAGCTATATATCCATGTATTTTTTAATAAATTAATTTAATAATATATTCTGTAATGTACCTATGTATAAAATATATAGGTGTAGACTGCATACTCAACGATTTTTAAAGTTTTTTAAGTAGATATACGGGCAAACTATTAGGTTACATTCATTCTTCAGTGCAAAACATATATAGGTCTACAGTTCTACACAATCGTCTTTTAACATTTAAAAAAAAAAGCATTACGCAATAGCACGTGGGGTTGGGACTATCGTTTTTGATATCAGTCTAGGACGTGTGTATGTTTCGGAGACATATAAATAATCATCCATTATCTGTGTTTAAAAACGACGAATTATGATAAACTATGAAGAGTAGCAATGTTTGCGGAGCGACACACAGGCTCCTCAAATCATAATTCAAAAGTGCCCGAAATATTTTTTTGTATATTAAAATCTAGTCAAATGTTGTAATTTCGGGCTGTGTACGGTGCAATACGATACCCATATTTTTGACTATACTGTTATACATATATTATAGTAATTGTATTTTCAAGTATCGTAAAATAGTAGCTTTTCTATTTTGAAAAATCCTGTCAGTGGAGGGTGGAAACACATCACTCGTCGGGTAGAAATGTAGGATACTGCAAGTGGTAGATATATTGACATTTTGAAAGCAATAATAAATCATTTCTTCCTATATGACGATTTTGAGTAGAGCTTGGTGTAATATAAATATATAACTATTCTCTACAGAGGTGGAACCAAGATTTTCGACACCCGGAGAAAATCGTATAAATTTCCTCTTAGAAATTGAGAAATTCCCTTTAAAAACTACAAATAATACGCCTGGGGATCAATCCCCTTCTGCCTTCCCTAGTTCTCCCCATCTCTATCTGGCTGTCAAAAAGAAATTTGTAAAAATGTATAGCGCGTATACTTATCTATATTATTAAAATAGTAGTAATATTCATACACTGTGAACAGTTCAAATTTCTAGACCCATTTTTTTCGTAATTACTAGAAAATAATTAATTGTTTCTCCCCCTTCCTGTTTAGATTTTCCTTATTTCTTTACGAGTTTATCGCAAAATGAGTACACATGTAACGATTGGATCTGGTTTAAGTTTTTAATAGCTCCTTATCGCTCTTCGCTCAGAATTTAAAAAGTAACAATATTTAACTAAACAGTAAACCGAAAATCTAAATTGCAAATTCATACTCCAAATGAGTTCAAAGTAAATTTTAAACTATAACTATTAACATTGAAAAATAAAATAAGTTTAAAATCGATTCAGTTACCTATTCAAAAACATAAAGCTCTTTAATGAAATCGCATACTATTTTTGAAATCAGCTATTTCATTTGCATGTCCCGTATACTTTTTTGATTTGCCTATGCGTGTAAAATATTAGAGACACCCTTCCTCCCGAACATTTTTCATTTTTCAGCTAAACTCTTTGTTGACATTTTTTGGGAAATAGATTTATGTATTCGTATGTGACCTACGAATACGATTTTAACAATTAAAGTTTCTACCGCCTTTTTATGTCATACGTATGAATATAATATTATAATATTATAAAATATAAAAATATAAAAAAATTTTATAGTATGAAACATTATTATTTTTGTATTTTATATTTATTTTAACGTATTATATACTTACCTAATTTAAATGTTATGATAATATTTTATTTATATATTTAAAATTCAAAAATTATCCGCATGTTTTCGTTTGGTTTGACGTTTAAAATATGTGTTTTTACTCAAAACGTTACATTCACGAAATCATATTATCCTTTAATTAATTAAAAACAATATAATTCAAAATTGTACATAATTTCTGAAACGTCTTCTGCCAATTATCATAGTGAGGTTCTGTCTCCTTAGTATTCCTTGAGCTCGGATTAGTATCGAATTTTAGTTCGATTCTAGTTCAAAATGCGCCTCTAATAGCTTCTGTAGGTACATCATTCAATTTAGCAGTGAACAGTTTATTGCCCTTTACCATGATTTTTGAATTAAAGTCCGTGATATTATGTTTATTAACACAAGTTTAGTTACAAAATTGTGTCAAAAGTCACACGATACAAAGGATACAGACCACTATTTTTAATGCTATACTTGGACGTATTTTCGTGAGTTTAGAAACGAACTAACAACAGATTTGAATTCCCCATCGAAAACTCCATAAAGCAGTGTATGTATATCCTACATACCTATGTACAAGAAATAATACATTTTGTATAAAATACTTAAGTAGGATATATTAATATATATATATATTGTATTATGCCTGCTCGCACCTGTATTACAATTGATAACTACCCATTAGCGTAGTGATGGAAATATGGAATTTGCTATACGAATGCACTGGGCTTTTAAAACGCAATAATTAATAAATATATAATAATATAACAACTGGCTTATAACGATGTGGTGTATTTGGATGTTGTTGCAGGTGTTGAGACGGAGAGAACGAGAGCTGGAGCACGAGATGGAAAGACTGGCAAGAGAAAAAATTTGGGCCCAACAAAGGCACGCGTCTCTTAAAAAGGAACTGGCCGCCAAATGGGATCATATTGATTTCAGTAAACTGTTGCCAGACTTGCCGCCTGACGTGATGACTAGGAAGACGAGTAAGTGAATCGCGAAAAGCACGGTTTCCGGTAGTACGCTTGTTGCCCTTTTTTCATTCTTTTCTGTTTTTTTTTTTCACAGTACCCACCACAAGTATAAACGGAGATTTCGAGACGGAAAGGGACGCCAGTATGGTTACTAGCGATGCGGATGACAGCAAACTCAGTGCTCTGTACAGTAGTACATCATCGTTGTCCAGTTCCTCCCCGCCCACTCTGCCACTGGTCTCCGATATTACTCCCCATCAGGTGCAAGTCGTCAGCACGTCTCCGATGATGGGGAGTACCATTCACATAGTTCCTCAGACCAGAAACTCGTCTTCGTTACCACCCAATACATTGCAGCAGCAAACCCTCACATTTGTCCATCACAAAGATGCTCTGAGTGAGTACCCGCTCGCCAACTTCTTACATTAGCCGTATTTAAAAAAAAAAAAAACACATTCCAATATTTTTTTTTTTTAATTATCTTAAAAACTAATGTAAATAATGTAAATCTGGGTCATTGTTTTATTATATTTTCTCATTTTAATTGTTAAATTAAAACCTTAGATAGTAGTTATATGTACAACACACATTGACATTTCACCAAGATTTTATACAAAGCTATGGGGGAAAAAAAAATGGTAAATACAATATGAATATAAGAATATATATATGAAAACTATCAAAATATTTAGTATGTAGTAACTATAATGTTTGACATACATTTTTTTTAGATCAACATGATGGTACTACTCAAGCAGTATTGACCAAGGTATCGAATGGCTCGTTTACTTTGTATGGAGACCCAAAACTAACGCCCAATCGTTCCAAAGTGTCTCTTGCAGGTACACAACGTAGAAGAAATTATTTTTATTTAATTTTGTTTTTGTGTATGTACATAATGTGTTAATATAAAATATTTACATTTTTTTTAGGCATTAAGATTGGCACCAGTGTGATCGATCATTCCAACAACACAGCGTCTGCACCAATCAGACTGTTGCAGAATAATATAATAGCAGCACCAACGTCAGGTAAATTAATTTTATTTTCAACATTCCCTTATAATTATAATGGATGTGTTAATGTATAAAATTTGTATTTCAGTTGTAAATAGAGGACAGCCCACTCCAAATCATGTTATAACTCGGCCGTTACTCCTAACTCATCATCATACTAATTCTTCTCCAGCTCATCTAGTACTATCTACAGCTTCTTCAAAGGTATGTAAATATTTCCATTCTTTATATTCAAATTTTTTTAATATTTGTTGTATTTTTGTAGGCAGTGACAATTCCAAATCAGCAATTACCACCACTGTCAAATGGCCATCTTATAGTCAAGCCGAGTGCGATGGTGGTTATGAATAGCTCACAGCCAAAATCGCATCATTCCGGCCACAAAGCATAGCGTTCACCGATCTTATTGATAAATTATATAAACTATTGTACAATAATACTAATTTTTTGGGGTTTTTGGTAATAACAGCGTATAAAAATAGTTTTAATAACAGTAAAAAAAAAAAAATAAATAAAAAAAAAAATAAACACTATTTGTACCATGTAATATTTATATAGATTATGATGAAAATTATTTTATTATATTTATTATATCAAAAACCTGACATCTTTAAAAACCTATTGTAAATACTATAGTTTTAATTTTATTTATAAAAAAAAATCACATTAAAAAATTAATTATCGTAATTAAATATATTTGTCATAATGACAATTTTGTTATCGTGCGTTGCGTATAATTCCAATTTAATTCTTATTTATATTAAGTATTAGGGTTATTTTGGCTTACTGAAAATTAAAACTTTTGATACAGAATATAAATCCATTAAGGGATAGAGAAGTAATTAATATAAACAAATGTTTAGCTTAAAAAAAGTAATACTGTTCCCTTTTTAATGATATTAAATGAGAATGCTTAATTTATATTTTGTCTAGAAAATAAATTGAAGATTTAATAAAAATAATTGTTATAATTAGTAATTAAATTTACTGATAAATTGTTAATAAAAAACAAAAATAAATAAACTAAATTTAAAATTGATTAACATTAACATTTCTTGAGGTTACTGTAAACAGTTTTGTAAAAATATTTTCCTGCATTTAAAATTATCACTTAAAAATAAAAGCATTTAAATACAAATATATACATACTGTTCAAGTACATACACTTTAAATATTGTATTACATTTAATTCTTAAAAACATAGGGTTCTTGATGAATAGCAATTCTACCAATTCTTGATTAAAAATAATGTCATAACTTGAATTTTAACACTATCGTTATATATTTTAGTAAATATCAATATTAACAATAAAATATATTAAATATTAATTAAATCTCCAGGTTTCTATATATTATGATAGGAAATAAGATACTAGGATCATTTTTTTAAACCTTCGTGGTAATAGAAAACTAGAATGAATATAAAATATTGTGTACAAAATATATATTGGTACCTTAAATACTTTTTTACATAATCAGCACTTTGATTTAAACACCTGTTATACCGCGGTGTGAGTTCTTATGCCTTACTCAAAGAATGTTTCCACCTGGTCAACTAATCAGCTATTCACTTTGATTTTTAGCTTCTCATCAGTTGTAAACTTTTGCTCCCTGTTTCTATTGGGCTGCACTTTTACAGTATTTTCATACTGCGTCATGAATCATTTCGTCACTATTTTTACCTGGGAATTCCCTCTACTTCATCATTACCAAAATTCCAAGTTTACATTTAGTAAGCGTTTTGATCATATTGAAAAAGTTTTTGTTTATTACTGACGATAAACTTACTAGAAAATGTTTATCTAGTAGTATCATTGATTATAAATTACTATAGATTGGCCACCGGCATACAAAATTGTATGCACCTGTTATTCACCCAATAGAGTGCGTTAACAATATGGATTGAGTAAAATAATAAGTTATATTTCGACGGTCGACTGTTGTATTTGGACTACAAAACGATAATAAACCGGTTTTCGTCACCCGACTAAACACCACGCACGACACAACCACCTGTCCAAGTCCAATACAAATAACAATATTGAATTTATTGTTAGAAATTGTTTTCCTAATTTGTTGACATTTGAAAATATTATTATTTTTATTACTCGATGCAATGCACAGTCGTCTGAAATTGATTATTAGACGGTCAAAATTGACAATTTTAATATTTATACAAATCATTTTATTTTTATTACGTTTTTATCATTACATTATGTGGACCCTGAATACAAAATTTTAAGTTCATAAATATATTTTTACATAAGTTATGCCTATTTGTATGAAACATTATTCAATTGTACCCACTATTTTTTCAAACTTTTATTGCAATATGTTTTTAACTTTTCTCTCTTATTCTTATTATGTAAATTAATAATAATACTTTCAATTAATATAATACGGTTATAGAAAGGAAACTAGGTAGGCTATAGAAATAGAATCTAGAAATCTAAAACGTCTATAAATAGCTCAACAATTAAAAATACTTAATCAACGTAAATATATAACTAAATTAAAAATTCAATGTAAATACCAACTAGATGCAATTTGCTACCGAACACCTGCTAAGCTTCTAAAAATCAGAGCACTCCTTCCAGTGGTAAATTTATTAAAACCAAAGTAAAGAAAAATAAACATCATTGTAAAAACCACCAGGCCACCCCCTATGTTTGGAATCTAAAAATTGGACAGCATGGGTAAAGACCACGCAGGTTTTTTAATTTGGGTAGATGCAAAAAAATATATTCATATAAGGTACATAAACAAAAAGAGTGAATAAATTTTTCACTAATGAAGGAATTTAGGATTAGTGTAGGAATGACTATATAGCCATAGAGTAAATTATTTCAATTAAATTTACCAAAGAAAGAAATTAAAATAGGTACCAAATACACATGTGTTTTATATACCTATATTTTGAATTAAAATTTAATTTAGACATTTTAAGTTTAAAATTTAATTGAAAAAAAATTGGACAGGATGGGTGTGGAACCCGCAGGTTTTTCTATTTCGGTAGATACAAAAAAAAATTATTCATACATATATTCATATAATTACACATACAAAAAGAATGAATAAATTTTAACCTAATTGGGTAATTTATAACGAATTTAGAAATGACTTTATATGGCCATAGAGAAAGAAATTTCGATTAAATTTACCAAGGAAAGAAATGAAAAAAGCTACCAAATACACATATGTATTATATAAATATATTTTGAATTGAGAAATTTATGTTTGAAATACTTTTGAAAAAAAATAACAATTCATGCTTATATTCGTATAAGTACAAATACAAAAGAAATGAGTACATCTTTCACTAATGAGGTAAATAAAGATTAGTATATGAATGACATTATATGGCCATAGAAAAAGAAATTTCAATTAAATTTACCAGAGAATGAAATGAAAATAGGTACCAAATACACATGTGTATAATTTACCTATATATTGAATTAAAAATTAATTATGAAATTTTAGGTTTGATATTTAATTGAAAAAAAAATTGGACAGGACGCATGTGGACCCCGCAGGTTTTTCAATTTGGGTAGATGCAAAAAAAAATGTACCTATTCATACCTATAGTAGTATAAGTACATATACCGAAAGCATGAATAAATTTTTCCCTAATCAGGTTATTTAATATGGATGTAGGAATGATTTTATATGGCCATAGAGAAAGAAATTAAAATTAAATTTAACAAAGAGAGAAGTTATAATTAGTACCTATTACAAAATTGTATTGCATACCTACATTTTACGTTAAAATTTAATTTTGTAAATTTAAGTTATAAATTTAATTGAAAAAAAATTGGACAGGACGATAGTGGCCCCCGCAGGGTTTTCAATTTGGGTTGACATGAAAAAAAATGTATTCTTAATTCAATTTGTATAAGTACTTATACTAAATTAATGTATTAATTTTTTCTATTAAGGTAATTTGGGATGAGTGTAAAAATTACATTATATGGATATGAGAAAGAAATTACAATTAAATTTAACAAAGAGAGAAATCATAATAGGTATCTAATACAAAATTGTATGACATACCTACATTTTACGTTAAAATTTAATTTTGTAAATTTAAGTTATAAATTTAATAAGAAAAAAAATTGGACAGGACAATAGTGGCCCCCGCAGGGTTTTCAATTTGGGTTGAAACAACAAAAATGTATTCATTATTATTTTGGTATAAGTACCAATACTTATGACTATATTATCTCTGACTATACTACCTTTGACTATACTACCTATGACTATACTACCTATGACTATACTACCTATGACTATACTACATATTATTATACTACGGTAGTAGTATAATAAATACTATATATATACTACATAGGTAGTATTACTACCTATGATTATTCTACCTACGATTATACTACATATGACTTTACTTTATGACTATTCTACCAATGACTATACTACAAATGACTATACCTATGTCACAAGATAAAAAAAAATTCAAATTTAATTTAATAATTTAAATTTACTGTTTGCAAATTTATGCTATTAATTTAAGAATTATCTTGTATATTTAAAACTATATCCTTCTTTTAATAATTATATACAAGTCACGTGTTCCCATGTGTCAATGTCACATTGTCACATATCTCACAGGGTGATATATGTCACAATGTGACATATTACACATATTTTCGTATAGTAAGTATTTTCAACATATCTTTGAATATTAAAACTGTATATTTCTTAAAAACATTTTTGAGGCCACCCATACTTTTACACAGGAAAAGATGAACACCCAAAACACCTCTTAAAAATATAAATTTAAATCAGAAAAGCTTACGTTGCATGTAGCAACTACGAGGAGTTTATCGATGAAACTAATTTCGTTGGGATAACACATAGAACGAAATTTTCTATACATTGCAAGGTTCGATTTAGGAAGTTATGCTACGTTTACAGTGTGATAGTATCACATATGAGTAGCTGTCACGATAGTATTCTCCAATAATCATTTATGTATATTTTATAGATAATGATAGTCACTCTCGCACTATCACATTTTCATGATAGTGTGAGAGTGCCTATCACGCCCTATATAGTATACATAAGTGATTTTGGGAGAGTACTATCGTAACAGCTACTCTCATGGCCTACTTTCACCGGGCGAACGTGGCTATACTATAATAGTTTGTTAAAATTTATGACTGTATTTCAATATGCACCCACTGTGAACTTTGTAAGTCTCCGGTAATATTTTTACTGAATATCTATATACATTAAATCATCTTAAAGTCGAAATACAATATTTAGCCTTTACTTATACATTTATAGTGTACTAATACGCCGATAAAACGGTATTGAACCTCGGGTGAGTGGCATCCGAACGAGACTGCCGGTGGCCCGTAGACTCCGTGCTAACCCCGAACGGATACCCTAACACCGAGGAACTTTTACCTAGCCAAGCGTGACTTTAAATCAAAAAGTAACTCCTGCTACAACCACATATAAATGCATAACTAAAGACTAAATATTGTAGTTTGACTTGTATAAAGATATTCTGTAGTTAATAAAATTTACTGGAGACCATAAAGTCCACGTAGGCCATATATTGTAGTATAGCCATATTTAACAAACAATTATATTATTAACTTACTAAAATTAACCTTACAAATGTATAGAAAACGTCGTTTTTAATGCTATCCCGCTGAATGTGGTATCATCGAAGAACTCCCACCTAGTTGCGATGCAACGTACGCTTTTCTGATATAAATTTATATTTCTAGTGTTTGTTCAAGTTTTCGTGTATAAAAGTTTGGGTTTTTGCTCAAAAATGTTTTTTTTTTAGAAATATATAGTTTTAATATAATATATAATATAAATATATTATATATTACGATAAGTTGTAAGTACTTATTATACCAAAATTAGTGTTATGACCTA